>JAHWFP010064005.1:2488-22569 GCA_023313725.1 Lithobius niger
GCCATGAAAACAACGTTACTTTAAATTGTAGCCATGAAAACAACGTTTCTTTAAATTGCAGCCATGAAAACAACGTTACTTTAAATTTTAGCCATGAAAACAACCTTACTTTAAATTGTCGGCTGCTGCTGCTCCTGCTGATTAACTCCTGAGGTTTGGTTTTATATTAGAAGATAATCCGCTCAAAACCAAAACTGGTATAAGAGAAGCCGTCAAGTTTCAAAAAAGGGTCGGCCTTTCAACGTAGTGATGTCATTCAACCAGGGAAAGGCCGCCAAGGTTAATCCTGTTAGCCAAGTTAATCGCACCTACTAATAGTTTGAAAGTTAAATGAAAACTGCTACTGGCAGTAGCAATCTTTAAGTTTTGATTTAACGCCCAAAGTATTATTAGATGCGATTAACTTGGTTAACAGGATTACCTTGGAGGCCTTTCCCTGGTTGAATGACATAACTACATTGAAAGGCCGACCCTTTTTTGAAACTTGGCGACTTCTCTTATACCAGTTTTGGTTTTGAGCGGATATCACCACTTTCATAGGACTGAACGAACGATCATACGGTTTAATCGTCTCATCTACCTTTTCTGTCTGGAGGAATTTTACGTCTATAAATTTGCTCATTCATAACTTTGACATTTGCCATTGCCCAAATAGCCGTTACGCTAGTGAAATTGACACGGTCAGAACTTGCTCAAGCTTGTTCAACAGAGAATTTCACGGTCTAATCATCACCTTTACCTGTTTGGCCGGGGGTATTTTATGTCTATTGATGTTGTCATTCATAATTTCGACATTAGCCAATGCCCAACTTGCCATTAATTGAGTCAAAGTGGCACGGTTGTGGTTTATTGTTTGTGCTTGTTTCACAGGCTTAAGTTTATTCAATGGCGTATTGCATAAATAATGTGGTTCACGAATAACAATCGACGCAAGTCATAATGTTGATTGTTGCCAACTGGAACAAGTTGATGTCATCATACCGGTTTTGGAAGAAGAAAAAGTTTCGTCTTTGTCGGCCACCATCGTCTGCTGGTTTTTAAATCTCTCAAATAATTGTAAGTTTATTCGTTTGATATTGCCAATTTTAAATGTTTCAGCCAACTGTTTCGACAATAATTACAACAATAATTTGGCACGTTCGAGCCACTTGAGGGCCACGTGCTGCAAGCTGCAACCCCCATTTTAGAAAAAAGCACCTCCTCACATGACGCTTTACCGAAGTTTACATCTGGCAACTTTCCCTGATGAGCTGTAGACGTGTCTTTCTACCCTATGAGAATTAACATGAGAACAGTAATTCTACATAAAATCAAATGTCCGTTTCACTAATGCTTCCAAATAAATTAATAACACGCATACCCTTTTATCGTCGTGGGGCAGGTAATTCAGTAGGAGTTCGTGTACCGTCCTCTTCAAGTTTTCATTTCACGTCCGAAGTATTATTCGGTGCGATTAACTTGGCTAATAGGAATAACCATGGCGGCCTTTCCTGGTTGAATGATATCACTACTTTGAAAGGCCGACCCTTGTTGTAAACTTGGCGGCTTCGTATACCAGTTTGGGTTTTTGATGGATATCATAACTTTCAAAGGATTGTGAATGAAGAAAAGATCAGACGGTGTAATCGTCATGCGTACCTTTTTTGTCTGGAGAAATTTTATGTCTATAGATTTTCTCATTCATAATTTTCACTTTTGCCATTGCCCAATTAGCCGTTACGTCAGTGAAATTGACATGGTTTGAAAAATACTCTGTCGCTTAGTGAACCATTCCATTATATAATTTTATTGAGGCCCTAGCCTAGTGCCATGCGCCCCAAACCTAAAGGAAATAGACAACACACTACATCACTACCTATTTGCAACAACAATAAATTCTGACAATTAGGTACTGAAACGATAAGCGTGTAACACTTACGCATTTTATAATCTACTGTTGGATGACAATACAAACAATGCTTACAACAATAATTTTGCACCTACGAGCCACTTCAGGGCTATGTGCTTCTAGCTGCAACCCCCATTTTAAAAAAGGCACTTCCCCAAATGACGCTTTACCTGTCTACCGAAATTTATTTAGATCTGGCAACTTTCCCTAATCAGCTGTAGACGTGTCGTTATACCCTTTGAGAATTAACATGGGAGCCTGCGGACTAGTTACTAGGTACACAAATCAACGTTATTGAGGACACTTTTTCTCCATGAAGGAAACGTTCCCACATTTTCGTGTTGGCGTTGTCTTCGTTACTGGACCCAAGACGGCCTGATTCAAACGATTTGCAAAGATTTCTATCGCAGGGGAATTTCCACCAGAATGCTGAAATCAGGTATATGTTGGTTTCAGTTAAAAGACAGTCTGCTAGTGCGGCCGCCTTTTTTCATCAACAATCATTTTTTAACAATCGGATGTCTACAATCGGACAATGTACTATTACATGGCGGCGACACACTAGGGTGTGTCTAGATGTAATATCCAACCTCAGGAATTAATCAACAGCACCAGCAGCCGACAATTAAAAGCAATGTTTTTTTTCATGGCTACAATTTAAAGTAACGTTTTTTCCATGTTTATGTTTATTGAGCCTATTAGGTCCTTACACCATTCGCTCACTCTAAAGCTAAACTTACACTACTTAAACCTACCAACCAGACAGCCAGTAAACAACCGAGCATCATCCGAACAATCCCGGTCGCACCCTGGAAGCGAGGCGAGCAAGCAGTGAGGTGATACCTTAAAAAAAAATCACAATCCGGCAGTCACCCGAGTCGGCCCGTATTCCTGCAAAACCTGACAATAAACCCTAAGAGTGTGCCTCGCTGACCCAAGATGAGGTGGGACCCCAAAAGCACTGAGTAACTCAACATCGCCCTGAGATAAAAGTGAGCACCGGTGCTTAGCCCAGAGTGGACAAGAGAACAGAAAATGCCGAACGGTTTCCTCCCCAATACCACACGCACACCCCGTGGAACAGCTCCACCGCATGCGATACAGGATGAGCACGGAGCTGAACGTGCCCAGTCCTGAGCCTCGACACCAAACCCGCGTTCTTACGCGAGAGTCGACCCAGTGAGGTGGGCGAGAACACAGTAGGGTGTATTTCAAACAAGGTACGCCCTGTTGCATCTCTCTCCCATATGCTTTGCCACTATATCCTTGCTAATTCAGCGACAACTGGACAGATCTTTGTAGCCCAAAGGGAACCGAATTGGAGCAGACCTACACTCGTACCCAACCTTAGCCAGCCCATCTGCTGCCTCGTTTCCTGTGACACCTGAGTGGCCAGGAACCCACACCAAACGAACGCTGGCGCCAATCTGCACAGCCAAGACGAACTTCCACCGGATTTCTGTAACAATCGGATGGGAAAGAGCCATAAACTTAAACGACCGCCTGAGAAAACCCAGACTAGCTGCAGAGTCTGAATAGACACAAAACTGAGGCAAAGATAAAGTAAGCCCAATATCCACAGCCACCGAAATGGCGATCAGATCTCCAAGAAACACCGTTGGTATACCAGCCAGACAATAGCTGTCTTCAAGATGGAGACTTGGGATGCAAATTCCAACGCCACCTTCAAAAGAGGAAGAGTGGAACGACGCATCCCAGAATATGCTGGCAGAGCCAGAAGGAACCGGGTCGTAGGGTGCGGACCCTATGCCCTGAATGGATGATAAGGGGGCCCCACACCAAACACATGGGCGAGGCGGATGCAGAAGGAGCGAGAGCGAGAAGCTGCTCAGGGCCCCTCTGCTCAATCAGGGTTGCCCCAAGCCCAACGCCCCTAGCACCTATGATCACCCTGCGGAAACGTGCTGTACCTCAATAACACGTGCTATAGGATCCAAGGTACCCCTGGCCACAGCTCGCAAACAGACCTTAGTATTTCAGCTGCCATCACATCTAGTTCCCCCGTCTCAATGTGGAGTGCCACGACCGTGGTCCTCGGGAGACAGCCAGACACAGTTCGAAAACAATTGTTCAATGAAACCTGAATGGCTTGCAAAGCACGCCGGAACTCGCTAGAAGTGGAGTGTGGAAATCTGCGCAAGTTATTACATAAATCCTGTAGCGAGCCAAAACCATGGAACGTTTTGTTGTGAGTTTGTTAGAAACAAACGACCACAAAATCCCAAACCGAGACGCGATGTTTTCTTTGACGGCAATAGTATCACTGATCCAACTCAGTCGTGCGTCTAGCCACGACTTTGACCTAACCACAGTACCATTAACAGTGATTGCTCCCTCACACCCCAGTCCCCTACTAAAAATCATTAGTTCTATTCCATTTTTCTCTTCTTCGTGCGCATGCTATGTCTTTGCTACGGTGCCTAACAATTCTTGGCGCACGTGTTATGTATTACGAACTTTAAGGATTCAATAAAACAGTTATTCGTCTTTTTTGGGGCTGCGCCAAAATTTCGACGAAATGTCGTGTTAACCTTTAATTGCATGAATTAATTTCGGATACTTTTTTTTAAGGATTATATGATCAGTCGTCCGATTCGAACCAGCATTCGCTTTGTTTGGACACGAGGCCGCTGACCACTCGGATAATGCTGCTCGCTTTGCTCTGGTCCACGGGGCCCCTTCACAAAGTTCAAGAGGGGAGGGGAAGGGGATGAGAAGGGGAGAAAATAAGTGCTTGTTGTATGTGCGCATCAAGCAGAAGGGGGAATATGGTCAGGTGCCGGGAGGGGATGGTTGTTTTTTGGGGGTAATAAATTTATAACCGAACACCAGGGGGGCTGGAGAGAAAGGCAGGAAGATATACAGACCCGCCACTGCTGGAGGTGGTCGGTGGGGCATTAGAGGGATTGGGGGGTGTGCAGGTAAGGGGGGGGGGGAAGCAATTAAAAAAGCCACGATGCACCGGAGGGCGTGCAGTGGGGTGTGGGGTTAGTGGGTGGAGAACAAACACCGAGGGTGTCGGAGGAAGGGCGGCGTGGTATGCAAACCCTACACTACCGGAGGGCGTGCAGTGCATTACGGGGGCAGTCGGGGGACCAGGGACTGGGTTGGGGAGTGCGAGTTGGAAGGGGAGTCAGAAATTGAAATAAATTGAATAATTTGCTCTGAAAGATTGATAGAGCAAAACGAAACACGTTGAAAAGGTTAGTTTACGTGGAAATCGCATGCTTTGCTCACTCAATCCACGCATCTCCGTGCCTCAGAAACACGAAAGTTTGACACCCTTTTAAAGCCAGGTCTACATGTCTGATTTTCCATGCATCGAGTCAGTTATTACAAAACCAATTTTAAGATCTATATGTGGTATGTTGAAAAATACGTTGTCCTTTTAGGCTATTTTTTCCATGCCTCCTTCTCCAGATCATCTCTCTTCGCTCGAGGTGGTTTGCGTGAATAAACTACGACGTCATGAACGAACATCATGAGGGTTTAAACAAAACTTTCAAAAAAGGGTTTTTCGCGTGTTTGAGAGTCATAATATCAAGTTACAGCGATGAAAATAGGTCTATCCTGAGCGCAATTTATTTATCTTTCGTTTGGTCCTACTCCTATCTTTGTAGGTGCTTAGAGGTACAAAACCACAAACGCACATCGTACGATCTTAATGTTGATTCCTACAACTGTAAACTTGGAATTCCTGCAATATCTTAAAACTACATTACAGAGTGAAAATTCCTTCAGACTGGAAATTCTAGTATATTGGGACCACTCTGACGTCAGAATAACAACGTCTACAATCCAGTTGGACGTCTGGAAGGATCAATTTAAAACGGTGATCACGAGCAAAGTGAAGTGGAGTAGCTGTGGTTCTATCGGTAATTCAGGAGTTTAAAGCTAATTCACAGTTTTTTTCTTTCCTTTTCATTTATTTCATCGTCCCAGTTTTTTCCAAGCCCGGAAAAATTACAGCGTACTAACAAACCGCACATTTTTTAACAAACATCTACACGCAATATCTTATTCTAATTAATAAACCAATGAAGGAATTCTCAAGGCGTAATGGGGCATCACCCGACGTATGTCAACATTGTACAAGTGCCGAGCATCGATTCCACAATGAGTAGTAAAAACGATGAGCAGCGATCTACACCCTCAGATCGTTTAGTGTTAACATTAGTGCGACTAAAAGTTGGTTTTGAAGTTACGGTCTAATGGCGTCACACTACCGGTTAAATTATAGAAAACGGAAATAACGAACGTCCAAGCTGGAACTCAGTTGAGATGTGGAGTTTATTTTGAACATGGCATGATTGGAACAAAGGACTCAAAAGGCTTGCAACGACTTGCGGCATTTTCGGTGGCTGATGTTGAAAAGAATGTTTTCGCCTACAAATCTTATTGGCTTTCCTTTGGTAGTCCTAAATTTAAATAGGCCCGACCTGCATAAGGCCAAAAGAGCAAACCTAAATCGGTCCGCGTTGGTCGAGCAAAATTAGAGAAGAGAAAAAGAACCAAAGGAAAGCCTAGCACGAGAATTTTAGGTTCATGCATGCGTGGGAAGCCTTTCAAACAATTTTATACACAATATTTTACATTGCATTTTATTGCATAAACAAATTTTTATATAATGAAATAGGCTATAATATTTCACAGGTCGTCCCCAAGGGCCCAGTGTAGGGGAAAGTGCCAGCACTAAACGAACCTGAGGGCAAAACGACATCAGACGTAAGACAAACTTAAGGGGTCAAGTTGATAAACGCCAGGACGATGGGGATGAAAATATCAGGGTCCCATGTCCCATCACCTAATAGTACCAGGGGACGGCATATAACGCCAGGAGGAAGTTAGAAATTGTCTTGACAGAGGGTTTCCTGCATGTAAGTAACATGAAAATGCAACAGTCGGATTTCTTGGTCAACCCTTTTTAGGTTTCAAACCAGCTCATTAAAAAAACCCTAATAACAAAGAAAGCAACCAAGGGGAGAACAGAACCGTTTACTGGGTGTAACCTACTAACACGAGAGTCAAACTAGACCGTTCTATGACAAGACATTGAGTGCACGAACAGGCAAATTCACGAATTCAAAAGAGGTCAGCCTTGGATCCGTAGCACGACAGCTAATAACCATAAAATTTCCCTGAAACACAGATTCAAATTGGCTTTGCTTTCATTATGGACTGCTCAAATGTTAAAAATCAACAAATAATGACCACATCTAGATGGGTTGAAAGTATGAAAAAGCAAGATGGAATTTCTGATGGGTTGTAAAGTAAAAGCTAGGGAACTAGTGAAGTCGATAATAGGAGGAAAATTAGCTGGTCATTGTGAAACCCTTGTAGGAAATCTTCAATACTTACGAATTACACGTAACACAAAATTAAATTTCCTAATAGGACTAACCGCCTATGTATTTTATTGTATTTATTCTAATGTCTTTTGTAGTTATTCTACTTAATAAAGAGAAAAAGAATTTTTCAAGTTACGAAAATTTTTCTTTCATATCTTGGTTTCTATGGGCGTCTGGGGAAGGATTCTTCCATGCACCGATTAATGGATCAGCAAACAAAGTGAGCAAATACGAAATTTGTAGATTAATATACGTGCAGTATTTTCTTTAACTTGCTCATTGTGAACTAGCGTTCAGTAATTACCATCTTTCTTGCAATTTGGATGTTTTTCTGGTGTTTAAATCAAGGTTTATTTCGAAATATGAAAATAAACTAGACTACTAAACAATATTTCAGAAATTCACCAAACATTTTTTAAAGATTATTTAGGAGCTTAAAAAGCGACGAGAATTCCCATTCTCGACGCGACACGAAAACTTCATAGTTAAGACTGTAGAATAAATCGAAAATTCATTTAAATTTAAACCTAATTGCCAAATCAACGTAGTGTCGTGTTTGCTAACCTTGTGTTGTGTTATTATAGATTAGGCTAGGTTACAGATGGAGAATGGTTTCATAGCACGGAGAAGTTGTACGGAAGGCTGTTAAGTATAAAACTAAAACACAGACACGGAATTCCATGCAGCACGATGTAATAATACAGGTGGCACGACAAGAAATTTACACGGTGCAGTACAAAATTTGATACGTCACGACACGGAATTTCACACTGTATGCCAAAAGATTTCATGTCGTACGACACAGTAAAGTTAATGTGCCGTGACACGGAATTTCATGCGGCACAACATGTTAATTCATGTGGCACTACACTGAATTTTTTGCAGCACAACACGGAATTTCTTGTAGCACGAAACGAAATTTCATGTGGCATGACAGGGAAGTTTATGAGGCATGACAGGAAATTCCATGGGGTGCAGCACGGTATTTCATGAGGCCCAGAATTCCGAGCGGAACTACACGGAGTTCCACGCACCATGATATTGCTACATTTTTTAACAAAAACTAATGATTTGCACAAAACCGGAATTATTTTCGCGACCGATGTCTCTGCAACTCTATGAACGTCGTTCAACGCCTGAAGCTCTCCTCTGAACGCTAGATCTCATCTATAGTCCTAGCTGGTAGCCTAGACTACCACCACCACATAACAAAATAATACAGTTACATTGCTAATATGGAGCTCATTAGGCGTTAGACGAAAAGCCGGAAGTCAATTTCTACTCGGAACGACTTTCATAATTCGGAGTTGACGGACTAATCTACATAATGACTGAATTATTTAATGTCAACGTACCCGACAGAAGATCTGCTGCGTGCGTCGGATGATACAGACGATCTCCATTGACTCTTTTTCTTAATTTTGCGCGGAGTTGTTTCTCCAGGGCTTCTGATGGACCCTGCTACAGAAGGTTTGCGTCCAGGCATTTTGGCGCATAAACACGCTGCAAATCAACAACGAAGTCGACTAAAGAAACTATCTCCCTATCAATGACGATACCAAACAGTCCAAACTTCTTCTAGCGTATAAAATAATTTGCTATTCACAAACGAATATTTGGTAAATAAGCAACAAATACAAACAGAAATTGTTAGCGAAATGCTCCAAATGAACAATACCATAAGACGATGTGGTGTGTATTGTGAATTGTTAAATGCGCAATAATTATAAATGCACAATAATCAAGACACACGCTAACGTGTAAGCCACCAAGATGACAAAGGATAACACCTATCCAGATAAAAAATGAACGAGTACGGCGACCAGTAGATACTTTGTGTCTGTGCAACTAAGGTAATTTGGCCTTTTCAAAGCATGGGAGGATAAATAACAATGAGACAAAAAAAGCTGAAACTTGTTTGATCGGGAGATTTTGGTTGTCCGACAAAAAAAATCACTGTTAGTGACACAGCTTAACATTTTCTTGTTGAAAAAACGACATGAATAACGTTGACATTTGCCCGATTACTTATTGGCTACTACCATCTAACTTTTTTTATTTCACGAAATTAAACAGGTATTGCTCTGAAGATGTGCCCTTTTCGTTAAGGCCTCTTCTAAATAGTCAAATGGTTCAGGGGTTAGGGTCCTCTAACGACCAAATTTATTGTTTGATTGTTTTAAACGTTGTTATTATGCAACAATGCTAAACTGAACATTAAGTAAATCCATGCGTTTGTAAGGAGATGCTGCAGTAGTAATCCACCCAAAACCAAAACTGGTATAAGAAAAGCCGCCAAGTTTCCAAAAAGGGTAAGCTTTTGAAAGTTATATCATTCAACCAGGAAAAGGCCACCAAGATTAATCCTGTTAGCCAAGTTAATTGCACCTACAAACGGTACGAATCTACAAGTTTTCATTCAACATTCAAAGTATTATTCTGTGCGATTAACTTGGCTAATATGATTACCCTTGGTGGCATTTCCTGGTTGAATGATATCACTACTTTCTAACGCCGATCCTTTTTGGAAACACAGAGGCTTCTCTTAGTTTTGGTTTTGGGTGAATATCACAACTTGCACAGGCCCGTGAATACAAAATCCCACGGTCTAATCGTCACTCTACTTTTTTAGGGCTGGAGGTATTTTATGTCTATAAATTTTCTCATTCCTAATTTTCACATTTGCCATTGACCAATTAGCCGTTACATCAGCCTAATTGACACGGTTTGGTTTATTGCATGCCCATGTTTCACATGCTCAAGTTTGTTCAATACCCACTGGCTAACAAATGTTGATTTTAGTTTGATTTGATCTCTCTATCAGCGCATCCCCTACACATTCCCATCCAGAGGTTCATTTTAATGACGCAATGAAGCTGGAATTGCTCACGCAGTCACAATTAATCTCATCTACTTGGCCAATCGTCTACTTGGTGGCGTCACATCTAGCATATGTCTAGCGTAACCATCAAACTCGGCACATTACTAAGACAAAGTTCTTTGAAAAAAAATACTCTTTTCCCTATTTGACTGGACCCTATGTTCATGGTATGCATTCTGTTTCAAATTTTCCTTGCAGTGATAGATTCCCAGTCTCTTTTCTGTTGCAACTTCCGTAGTTTAGCTACTACGGTGTATTCACGTACCTTAGCAATCACATACTATAAAACTCATTGATCACATAACATTTCACTTTTCAAATATCATATAATACAAAACTCACTGAATGGTATCCAACCAGCAACCAAGGTTAATTATTTACGATGTCGTGAAGCCAACAGTTCGATAATTGCAAGAATAGTTATTTTGTTAAAACTCGAGTGAATTGTTGTGGTACGTAAGTACTGAAACGTAATGCGGGTATAACTCTTAAGCATGTTATAATAGACTTAACAATACAAACAATCGTTACAACAATAATTTTGCATTTACGCGCCACTTCAGGGCCACGGGCTTCTAGTTGCAACTCCCGTTTTATGAAAAGGCATTTCCCCGTACTACTCTTTACCTGTGTACCACAATTTAGATATGTGAACTTTTCATAACGAGCTGTAGACGTGTTTTTATACCCTATGAGAATTAACATGGGAGCCCTGACCTTAGAAAGTAGTTGCTAGCTACCCAGCTAGTTAGCTAGCCAATAACACAAATCAACGTTGTTATTGAGGGCACGCTTTCTCCACATAGGACACCTTCCCAAACTTTAATGTGCGGTTTTTTCGTTACTGGAACGAAGTCACTTGATTCCAACGATTTCCAAAGATTTCCAAAAATTTCTACCGCGTGGGGAATTAACACCATTATGCTGAAATCATATATAAGCTCGTTACAATTAAAAGACACTCTGCTAGTGTGTCGCCATCTGACTATAATTAGACTATAAAAATTACGCTCTAACAATTTTGCTCCAATAACAATAAATCATCTACTTGGCGACGACACACTGAAATATTAATCATATGAAAAAATGTGACTATTGTCTTCAAAACGTAACGATAAGCCAAAAAAAAATGGATCATAAAACTAAATTGGTGTTTCCATCTCCCAATTGCGAATTTTAAAAAATGGATTTCAAACATTTGGACCAAGTATACGACATCCACCCCAAAACAAAACTCACCAAGGATTCCCGCCAAGCTTTTCGGCCGCGTGAAGTCGTGATATCAATTGCCAAGCTCTTTCGCCAAGCTAATCCCACCGACTAAAACTTCAAACGTTAAACGATATAACTGAAAATTGCGCAGTAAGCAATTATATACTGGGGCCACTATGATGTCATAATAGCAAACTCTACAATCTTGTTGGGTGTCTGAAAGGAGCAATTTAAAACGGTGCCCAACGAGCAAAGTGAAGTTGAGTAAAACGTTGGTGGTTTACCGTAACCTTTAAAACCTACGTTAGGTCTAGACACTCGCTAGTGTGTTGCCGCCAAACATCGATACTCATCCAATTGTAGACACCCGATTGTTAAAGATTAATTGTTGATAAAAAAAAAAAGGCAGCCCCACTAGCAGATAAGTATCCGTTTACTGTAAGCAACTGAAAGCATATTTTACCATGTTGAGGATAAATCCCAATGCGGCCGTAATCTTTGAAATTGTGAAAAATATAACGGGAAAGTTCAGAGATAAAGAAAAACTAAAATTTAAAGGATGAGTGTCCATCAATAACGGATACCGTCTATCTAGCTAGCTAATAATTTTTTCCCATGTTAAATCCCGTAGACTTATTACTCACGGCTAGCACAAATTTGAGAAGGCCTACGTAGCTGAACTTTTGCACACGGATGCCTAGTGATCTGAACATGGTCTTTTTGTTGGGTTGGGGGTTGTAGGTGTCAGGACAAATGCGTGGGATTGTTTTGAAAATCGAAACCAAGGAATTTAAATTTCGTTTCTTTTCCAAGTTTCAACCAAAGATTTCAAGCAACAATGGCTTGAACAATCAACACTGGTGCTTAGATTTATTGTAAAGGCCTGGACGAACTAAAAGCTGAACTGTAACGAAGGACAAAATGAGCGAACATTTACTTTGCCGTGGATTGCGTAAGAATAAAGGGATGCACGTTTCAAGATGGTTAAGCAACAATACGAGCATCCACGAGCAAACGGGGTTTTTGCTGATACCAAAAAATAAAATGCTTCGCGTTCCGCCGATATAGGTTTCTCCATGACTAAATGTGAAAGAAGAAAGCAAACGAACAAAATTCTCAATTTTGCTGATATAGCGGCTATTATTTATAGACGTAAAATTCTTCAAAATAAAGGTAGAGCAGAACAAAACGACTAAAGGGCATACGCTGATTGAGTGAGCGAGGCGAATGAAACCAGCGACTGATAGCTAGTGCTGCAAAAATGGGATTGAAGAAACTAAGCATGTGAAGAATGGTCGCAAATAATCTAACCCGTGTCAATTTGGCTAACTCGCAATGGTAAATTTGAAAATTATCAATATGAAAATTTATAGATATAAAATTCCTCCAGAAAAAAAGGTACAGATGAAGAGAAGACGGTGTTACCTTTTATTCGTTCACAGTTCTATGAAATTTGTGATATCCACCCCAAAACCAAAAATGGTATATGATATCCACCCCAAAACCAAAAATGGTATAAAGACACCAAATTTCCAAAAAGGGTCGCTACCTTTGAAGGTAGGGTTATCTTTCAACCAGGGAATGGCCACCAAGGTTGAACTTATTAGCCAACTTAATCGCACCGAATAATACTTTGGACGTTAAATGAAAACTTTAAGATTGCTACCGCGAGTAGCGATGTTATAGTTTTCATTTAACTTTCGAACTATTATTCGGTGTGATTAACTTCGCTAGGATTAACCTTGGCGGCCTTTCCCTGGTTGAATGATATTACTACCTTCAAACGCCGATCCTTTTTGGAATCTTGGCGGTTTTTTACATCATTTTTGGTTTGGGGTGAATTTGCCTATACTTTTCAGAGCCCGAAGTAGTGCATTCCAGACGTTCAGTGTTAATACAGGCAACATTGCAAGCTTCGCGCGGATATCTACAGTTTTGAATGATCGTTGTACTGATTGAAGAAAGTCGTACTTTTCAGGAGGTATAAACACGAGCCAGGCTTGAATTTTCTAGGTGTGGTTCTATTGGTAATTCAGGTGCTAAGAGTTAGGTGACATTTTTTTTCTTTCCTTTTCATTTATTTCATCATCCCCGTATTCTCCAAGCCGGAAAAATTCAGCACAGCGTACTAACAAACCGCCCATTGTTTAACAAACATCTACACGCAATATTTTATTTAAATTAATAAAACATTGCAGGAATTCTCAAGGCGAAATGGGGCATAACCCGAGGTATGTCAATATTGTGCAATTGCTGGCCAATGATTTGAAGAGGATATATTTTCGCAATGAGTAGTTAACAAAGATGAGCAGCTAACTACACCCTCAGGTCGTACAGCTAACATTATGTGAAGGAACATTTTTATTGTATACAGAACGTTTGAATTTTGGTTTCCTACATGCCAGCCTTTATATGTATTATAAAGAAACTGCTATTATACGCCCAGTTACAAACTTTTACATATACGGGTTTCTGGCATGTAAGTAACTTGGAAATACAACTTTAAACAGTCGGCAAAAATTGTCTTGTTAAGCCCTTTTTGGGTTTCAAACCAGCTCGTTAAAAAACCCCAATAACCAAGAGAGGAACCAAGAGGGAACAGAACCGGTTGCTGGGGGTAACCCACTAACAATAGAGTCGAACTAGGCCTTTCAATGACAACACATTGAGTGCACGAACTGTCAATTTCACGAATTCAAAAAAGGTCTGCCTTGAACCCGTAGCACGACAGCTAATAACCATAGAATTTCTCTGAAAAACAGATTCAAATTAGCTTTGCTTTCTTTTCCAAACCAAAAAGTCTACTTAAATGCTAAAACACAACAAATGTTGTCCACATCAAGAAAAAGGCAAGAAGGAATGTCTGATGATAGGTTGTAGAGGAAAAGCTAGGGAACTAGTGAAGATGAAAATTGGAGGAAAAGTAGCTGCTTATTACGAAACACTTGTAGGATAGCTTCGATACTTACGAATTACACAAAATACAAAATTAAATTCACTAATATAGGACATACCACCTGTATTAGTATTTATTCCACTTAATAAAAAGAAAAATACAAATAGTTATTAAAGAGTTTTCTTTCAAATCTAGGTTATTTTGGCGTCATTGGAAGGATGTCCTCATGCACCACTTGATGGCTTAGCAAACGAAGTGAGCAAATGCCAATTTTGTTGATAAGCTACGTGCAGAACTTTAGAATTGTGAACTAGCTTTCAGTAATTACCATCTTTCTTGCGATTTGGTTGTTTTTTCTGGTGTTTAAATCCAGGTTTTATTTCGAAATCTGAAAATTACCCATAAACTAATTTCAGAAATTCACCCAATATTCTTTAAAAGGTAATTTAGGAGCTTAAAGCTAATTACCATTACTTTATTCACGAAAACTGCATGTAAACTTCCTTCATAATTGAGATTGTCGAATAAATCGAAAATCCGTTTTAATTTAAACCTGATTGCCAAATCAATGTTGTATTATGGTTGAGAAGCTTGTGTCGTGTTATTATATGCCAAGACTAGATTAGTTTCTTTCTTAGGCAAATTATGCTAAACTGAGAAAGATAGTTTCAGTTGGCGAGTGGTTTCAAAGCATGGAGGAATTGTACGGAAAGCTGTTAGGATAAAACGAAAACACAGACATGGAATTCTATGCAACACGATGTAACAGTTCATGCGCACGACAAGAAATTTAACACGGTACTGTACAGAATTTTATACGTCACGACACGGAATTTCATACGGCATGCCACGAGATTTCATGCGGTACGATACGGTGAAGTTAATGTGGCGTGACACAGAATTTCATGCGGCATGACACGGAGATTAATGTGGTACGGCACGGCACTTTACGCAGCACAACACGGAACTTCATGCGTTACAACGCGGAATTTCTTTCAGGACAAAACGAAATTTCATGTGGCAGTATGGGGAAGTTTATGAGGCATGACAGGAAATTTTATGGGGTTCGGCATATAATTTCATGTGCTAAAACTCAGAATTCCGAGGGCACTACACGGAATTCCACGCAGCATGACATTGCTACACATTTTCTCAGAATTAATGATTTCCTCAAAACCGGAATTATTTTCGTGGTTCGTAGAAATTTATAGTGGTGACAATTTTCTTGTTAAGTCTTCCCTACGTCTCTGCAACTCTATGAAAGTCGTTCACCGCATGAAACTCTCCTCTGAACGCGAGAATTTGAGTGCAAGCTGGTAGCCTAAACTAAAACCACCAAAAACAATAGAATATGACAGTTACATTGATAATGTAGAGTTCTTTAGGCGTAAGACGAAAGACTGGAGTGGATTTCAATTAGGAACGACTTCCGGTATTTATGGAGTTTAAGCGAACCACGATAAATCGCTCAATTTTGGTACGTACCGACCTAAATCTTCATCTTATTCTCATTTCTCGTTACAAAAATGGGGGTAAATGGTTTTTTTTATTACGTAAACACGTTTTTTAGCTCTCCCGAACACGCTTTTTAACCACGTAACACGGTGGGCCCGGCAGTGATTTATTGAGTGATTTGGAGTGGTTCGCTTAAACTCCATAATTACCCGACTTTCATAATATTCAGAGTAGACGGACTAATCTTACATAATGACTCCAATGACAACGTACCCGACGGAAGATTTGCTGCGTGCCCCGTATGATACAGATGATCTCCTTTGACTCTTTCTCTTATTTCCGCGGGGAACTGCTACTCGAGAGGTTCTTTTGGACCTTGACTCAGCCGGACTGGACGGAAACATTTTGGCGTAAAAACACGCTTCAAATCAACAACGAAGTCTGCTAGAGAAAATATCTCCCTATCAATGAATATATCAGACAGGGCAAACTTCTTCTAGCATATAAAATAACTTGCTATTGAACACAAACGAATATTCGGTAAATAAGCAACAGACAGAAACACAACTTGTTACCGAAATGCTCCAAATAAACAATACCTTAAAACGTTGCTCACTATTTGGTGCACAATAGCAAATTGTTAAATTCGCAACAATCATAAATACGCAACAATTCAATCTTTATTGTCTTTAGTGCCTTGTATTATGCGGAGAATGGAGAGGCCATGTCTTCCCATTTTTACAAGTAAAAACGCCAAATCCGCGGTGTATTTTGTCTTGGTAAAAAACTGAAAGTAATTATATTAAATAAATGCAGTAGAAAAATTCCTAAAATTTACTGAAACAAAAAAGCTGTTATCATAATAATTGTATTACCAAATTACTGCCAACGCAATAGGCAGATGAAGGATCTGTGTCTGCCATGAACACCTTACCTCCATTAAAAATATTGCCTACCCAAAGAAATGATTGAAATTATGATCGAAGCGTAACGTAATGGGAAAACAGTAGTTGCATCAACTTCTCAACGAACACGTGCACTCGTGGCCACTGTTTTAAGCTGACCAAACTCCTGCCCACTTGGAGATTTGCAGATCTTCTTTGCGGTGAGGGTGACTCTTGAAACTCTACCGGAGTCTGTGGTATCAGCTCCGTCCGTGGGCTCGTACCGACATTAATGGTTAGGTGAGGAAGTTTCTGAACAAAGGAATATTATTTTTTTATACAATTTATTTTTTTCTTAAATTGTTCTTACTTTTTTAACGTTAGACCGGAATAAGTGGCATTTCTGCCCTCCCGTTTCCCAAAACACTTACCGTTATGGTGTTATTATTATATCCGGAGTCGATATACGACCATCCTTAAAAGGTCAACTTGGTCTAAGAACCTTTCAAAAATATTTACAGACAACGGAAAAATGATATCGAAAGATCACTGTTTTACAGACTGTCAGCTCCTTTACATTGCAAAGAGGTAATTGTGAAAGTCCATCCTTGTTAAGGCTCTTGAAAGTGGCGTAATGGCAAAAATGTCTACTAGTGTTGGACTGCACGAAGTTTCCTGGATACCGAGTGGTAACACACAAAGAGTTACTAAGGAATATAGTTATCAAAGTGTCAAAGAGTGGAAATCTTTAAAAATACTGCTTGTTTTTGGCCAATTTGAATTTTATCTCCAATTTTCCATTATCCTTGTTTATTGTATTTAATTTCTTTGACATTTATGTTTTTTTTTTTGGTCGAATTAGTAAATCGCCTTTGGAGATAAGCGTTAATAAACAAAAAGGATGATGATTTTTTACGGGTTTTAATTTCTTTCAGTGTATTTTTTGTAAACAACGGCTAACAAATGGTGATTTCACCAAGGTATCTAGAAAGTTGTGATAGCCACCAGTTTTGATATCCACCCAAAACCAATCTGCACTTCCCCTGACGGAGCACATTTCGCCTCACTGGAACCAACAACAATAGTAAGAAACACCACGTTTCTAGAAATTTTTTGGAGCGCAGCGAGGCCGAAGGCCGAGCGAAGCTCCGCCATGATCACACTCCAATGTAATCTTAGACCGCGCATCACACGAAAACCAGAGGAAATATCAAAACCAACTTTGCATGCAGTAGCACGAGTATATTGACAAGGTTTACCAAAAAAAATCCGGAATTGGACATGGGGTTGAGGAACCATCAGGGTTACAAAATGGGCCAAGAGCCAAGAGCAATAACACCGAGACAGGGACGCCGTTTCTAATTGTTCAAGGCATCCGATTGTTAAAAGATTGATTGTTGATGATAAAGAGGTTGCCTCAGAGCCTTAGGTCTTCGTCGGGCAGGTGACCGGAAGTGGTTAACGCTCGCTAACACCCTTTGAACCCTTTGGTAGCCTCACTAGCAGATGTGTGTCTTTTAACTGTATGCAATTAAAAGCATATTTTGTAAGGGTGGGCCGAGACCGATTGCCGCTCCGATCTTTACAATATTTGTAGAAATCTGAATCGGTAGGTTAAACCCAAATAGATTGCAAAAACCAAAGTGAAAATATTTTCACTTCTCGTCGACCGATTTTGACCTTTAAAAACACCATTTCGAAGGTTTTTTCACCAGCTTTTCAACGGTCTAAAGCCCAATCAGCTGTCTCTTATTGTTTAGAAAGTACAAGGCAAAATTTTGTTGGGGTTTTGTGTTTTGAAATGATTTTAGCACATGCAGTATTATTTTAAACCAATATTTTTTAAATAATGTGCATTTAGGCTTATGTTTTATTTACGCAATGCATTAAAAAGTTTTTGTTTTTTAAAGACATACTTTATTATTAGTTTTCGGTTAATTTTGAACTGGAATCGGTTACTGGGATTTGCTATCGGCCAGTTTCGTTTAATGAGCGGCTCGGGATTGGGTCGGTTAGAAAAAAGCTGATCGGCCCAGCCTTAATATTTTGTCATGTTGAGGACAAATCCCAATGCGGCTGAAATCAAACTGTGGAAAATATAAGGGGCAGGTGCAGGGATAAAAAAAAAACTAAACGTTAAAGGATGATTGTTCACCATTCATAGTTAGAAAGATGAAACCATAACGTTTCTTTACTGTTAAGTAGCTAGCTACCTAGGCAGTCTTTCCCTGTTGGCATGATATTACTACTTACAAAGGCCGACCCTTTTTGTCCAACTAGCCAAATAGGAAAGAAAGCGGAGACCGCTCCATTATGTCGACAATGGAAGTGAGACAGCCTAGTATTGTTTTGCATTCTGTTAAACATTAGGGTACAATGCCGATCAGCAAACGCCAGTCTCACGGCATAGACTGAACAATAAAGAAATAAATGAGAAACACTCTCTAACTCTTCTCCACATAAACAAAGAGGACTGGGAACTTGACAAACCGAAAACAAGTGCTCATACAGACTTTTCCTGTTACAGCTATATTACGTCATGAGCGGTTTTGCCATTAACTTTAATCGTCAACCTTTCTTTTGAAACGGGCTCCCAACCAAAAATGTTGCTTACTGCAAACCTAACACCAGTATTTAAAAAGGGTGATCCTTTAGACCCAGTAAATTACAGGCCGATTGCACTTACTTCTGTCCCTTGTAAATTAATGGAGTCTATCAGAAAAACTGTTTTGATGGACTTTCTTCTTGCATCAAACATAATCTTGGATGACCAGTTTGGCTTCTTCCCTGGTTGATCGACTACCTACCAGCTCTTCTCGTTCCTGGTCATTTTGTCTTCAAACTTGGACATCGGAGCGCCGAGTGATGTTGGTTATTTAGACTTCATGAAGGCTTTCGAATCTGTCGTACATTCGAAATTACTGTTTAAATTAGAGCATTGGTTGAAAGCTTTTAATATGGCTCGAGTCCTTCCTTTCAATCAACGGCTCGGGCTCTACCTCTTCTTTAATCCGGAGCGGGGTTCCTCAAGGTTCAGTACTGGGCCCGCTGCTTTTTGTTGTTTTTGTGAACGATTTACAGTGCCGCGAGGATGCCACTTTCCAATATAAATTTGCTGACGGTCTAAAGGTGGGTTCCCCCTATTAATGACCTTACACCATCTTCTTATACATCCCGCTCCCCACTGTTCCTTGTCTTCCCCACACCCCTCGTTTTTCAGCGAGATTTTGGCATAGCCCCGGCAAAGTGTTCGACGGAAGGTAAAAAAATGCACATTACTCAGAAGGCCAGCATTCAGTAAGCAATGAAGCCCTTTCTGTGTGTTAAAAATGTGAATGTTTCCGCCTACCTTGAAACAACTCACGTCGGTGCAGTGAACTACAAAATTGTTTCAAATTTCAAGTAATACTCGTTCATTTACTGCAGTATCAACACTTGCGTATGCAGTAACTGGGACGCGGACATGGGTGATATTCTTGGGGTGTCCCAATACAAC
>JAHWFP010064006.1:0-19926 GCA_023313725.1 Lithobius niger
AGTGCTGCCGTAGCGATAACTTCACCATCAGCAGAATTGCAACTTTTTTTCGGTTTGGGCTCCGATTCGGGTGTACCGTCAGCATCTTCCTTTTTATCAGGGGAAACTAGACAATCTACTTTGCGTTTTTCAACCGGTTTTGAAACTTCAGCCAAATCTTTGGAAAGGGCTGCCTCATCTTTTGAAACGTCTTGCACCGATACTTTATCTTTACAAGTTTTGCTAAGTACATCTGAGGGACTTGATTCTGTACATGTGTCTTTTCTACTAAGAGCATTACAACTTAAACTTTTTTCTTTCAGAGCCGCTTTCGCGGCATCAAATATAGGTTTCACTGCACGTGGCACCTTCACAGCAGGACACTCGCTCTTCTCGGGCGTTTTTGTCCTTTCGTGATGTTTACTACTTTGTCGAGGACACGTTTCAAGGTGTTTGTGTAGCACCGTGTGACTCAAGGGCCTGCTTGGTGGTTGTCTATGCCTGAACAACTTACGCCTTGGGATACTCTCCTCAGCAGGCGAGTCCTCGTGTCCCGAATCTTCATCACTTTCACTTAGTGTACTCAGACCACTCACTCTAAGTCCTCTTGTACTCTCACCTTCATCACTTGGCAGACTGTCATTGCTAACATTGCTTAAGTCACTGTCCAAGGGTTCACTGCTTCCAGTACTCTCATCCAGTGCACCAATCTCCCCCGGTTCCCTCCTCTGAACAAGATGTTTGCGATGTTGATGCCTGTAACAATCAATAACTTTATTAGCTTAAATCTTCAAACAACATTAAATGGGTAACAGACACTCAGAATTCTACCGTAACTAAACGGAGAATGTTGGTACTCCGCAACAAAGCCCGGATATAGCCCAAAGTGTAGTGTAAGGATTTTCGTCTTAATTAAACAAAAAAAAATTGACTAATAACGAATTTTTTTTTTTGCATAGTTCGCTTGCTCATTTTGGTTTGGGTTTTGGCTATAGGCCTACGGTGCACGAATTTTTATCTTTTTTTATTTACATTTTGCTATAAACCAGAATTTATTAATAACAAATTTCTAAGGCTGGGCGGATACCACTTTTTACCGATCCCATCCGAAACCGATTTCGAAAAGAAAAATCTGCCGATACCGATCATTGATATAGTCCCTAATGAAGAAAACAAATTTGAAATCATTACATCAATAAGGCATAGGCCTAAATAAATATAATTATTTTTAAAAAATATTGGTTTAAAATAATACTGCATATGCTAAAATCATTTAAAAACACAAAACTACAGTAAAATTTTAACATTGTGCCTTGCAACTCCTAAACAGTAAGAGAATGCTGCTTGTAGTTTGGACCATTGGAAAGCTGGCGAAAAAAACCTTCAAAATGGTGTATTGAAATGGTGTGTAATGGTGTGTCAAATTCGGTCGACGAGAAGTGAAAATATCATCGATTTGGTTTATTACCGATTTCTACCGATACTGCAATTATCAGTAGAGGTCGGTATCGGTCCAGCCTTACAAATTTCTGATATAACGAATTTCTTTTACATTTCAGCAAAGACACTTGTCACATATTTTCTTAAAGCTTCCACTTTTTCGTCAGCTTCCAGACAACATTAATTTAACCTGTCAGTTCAACGTTGTAAAATGCTACCTTCCTGCTGAATAGTCTGACAACCAATTTTGTGTGCTTGTAGGCCTAGCGCTCACGAACAAATCATCGTTAATTGAACGTTACTTAATGTTTTACAAAACTGTTACCAAGAGAATCATTCAGTAATCATTGTAATCAAACATCGAACTAAGCATGAGTGTATTTGTAGCAATTTCAAGGAACTCTCTGAAAATTATGACAATTTAAGAACTTTTCCAGTAACCAATTTTTCAAATTCAAGTACTTTCAAGCACCTGTACGAACCACGTTTGATACACTTCAATATTGCTTTAAAGTAGGGCAGAACCGACCATATTACTTTTGCTGCCAAGCCAAGTATAAGCGACAAGTCTGGTATAGCGAGCGAGCCTGTTGAACAGATCGAGATTAACAAGGTTAGTCTTAAATGTATTGAAACATTATCATAGTTGACTGACACAAGTTGATATTATTATTATTATTATTATTATTATTATATACAGCACAGCGAAAGCTAAAAGCTTGTTGCTGGCAGCCATAAGAAAACTTATGGGTGGAAAACGTATTTGTCAAGGCGATTTTTGAAGGTGCCTACAGTTCTACAGTTACTAAGGATTTTGCAACCCAGACTGTTCCAGTCGTTAATAGTCTTAACAGAGAAGTAGTTCTTTCGGACATCCAGTCGAACAGAAGGCTTCATAATCTTGAGTTGATGTCCCCTTGTTTTGCTTCCAGTGCACAGCTTGAAATATTTTTCTTCGGTACCTCTGTCAAACAATTTAAAGGTTTCAACAAGGGAACCACGGGTACGCCTTTTGGCTAAGGTAGTCAGACCCAATACATGGCAGCGCTCTGGGTAGCTTAGGTTACCATATTTGGTGAGCCGTTGGGTTGCTCTTCTCTGTACCCTCTCAAGCAGCTCTGTATCTTTTTGTAGCCACGGCAACCAGCACAAGTTTGCATATTCAACATTCGGCCGAATAATTCCCTTGTAAAGAAGATTGAAAGAGTCAGTATCGAGTTTAGGAAGACTCCTACCAATATGTCCAATTGCCCTAAAGGCATTAGCAGCAGCAGTTGCACACTGTTTAGAAACGCTTAAGGTCTCGTTGACCCATATTCCAAGGTCCTTTTCTTCAGTGACAGTATGTAAGGTTTCACCATTAATTGAATAGGTATATCTTGGGTTATTAAAGCCAATGTGCAGAACATGGCATTTAGCAGGGTTAAGTTTTTGTTTTAGGGCTTTGCAATTGGCTTCAAGTGTGCAAATATCGTCCTGAAGAATAGCACGGTCCATGTTGGTAGATATAGCTTTATATATCTTGATATCATCCACAAATTTAGGAGCACTGGATAAAATATTTTGTGTGACTTTGTTCGTGTAAAGTGCAAAAATCTTTGGTCCAAGTACAGTACCTTGAGCAAGTCCAATTTTCACCTCCAGCCAGTCAGAATGGTAACCATCCACAACAACTCTTTGTTTGCGTCCAGAGAAAAAAGCGATAATATAATTGACGACTTCAGAAGACAAACCAATATCCAGCAGAATGTTAGTGAGGACTTCGTAATCAACGCTTCCAAAGGCATCACTGATATCAGTGTAGACAACATCAACTGGTACACCCTTGTCAGCAAGATCAGTCCATACGTTACGTGCTTCCAAAAGGTTTGTAGTGCAAGATTTACCTTTAGCAAATCCATACTGATCTGGGTCAGTAAAGCCAAGTTCTTCGAGTTCCTCATCGATCAGATTCTTAACAGCCCTTTCACAAACCTTTGCAGCAACGCAAGTTAGACTTACAGGCCTATAGTTGGCTGGATCAGTCTTGGAGCCTTTCTTGTGGATCGGACTAATATTAGCCAACTTCCAGTCCTCTGGAACAACTCCTTGTTGGAGGCATAAATTCACAATCAAATACAGAGCCTTAGCAATAGGCTGGTAGCAGTATTTTAAAATCCAAGGTGAAATTCCATCAGGCCCAGCAGCTTTGTGAACATTGAGATTTTGTAACAAGTCCTCGATTTTTTTCAAAGGGGACGAAGTCACAACGTGAAGGACCTGGAAGCAGAACAGGGTCAGATGATATCTCAGGAATTTTAGTAAAAGTTTTGTTGAGGGCATTTGCCTTGTCAACAGGTGCATTGATAACAGAGCCCTCGATGGTCAAGGGGCTGAGTTGTGGTCTCGCATTTCTTTGGCGGTTAATGAAACCAAACACTGCTCTGGAGTTTCTTTTGCAGTCATGAAGAAGGGCTTTACACTTTTATAGCTTGTGACGTCTAAGGGTCTCTATAAGATTGTTTCGAATCCTGCGAAAGGTGTTAAGGGACTCGAGTGTCTTTTGTACTTTATAAATTCTCCACAAGCGGTTTTTCTCTTTCAATGCTTCGACAATATGTCGAGGCAGAGGTTGGCGACGGTTGCTTGTTCTTTGTTTAGGAATATAAAGCTCAGTCAGCTGAGTGATATTGCTCTTAAGGTGTTCCCAGCACTGGTCAACTGTTTTAGCAGCAAAAGAACACTCCCAGTCTATTTCAGCTAGAGCAATATTCATCTCTGTGAATTTTCCTTTCTTGTAGTTGTAATTTGCTAGGTTTTTTTTCTCAGTACGTGGGGCACTGAGGACGTCCCATGTAAGGATGTCGTGGTCACTATTCCCTAGAGGAGCCAAATGTCTAATGGTAGAAATAGAGCAGTCGCTGGAAGTAAGTACAACAACAGTGAAGGTACTTGATTAGGCACGACACGAGTTGGATTAACCACATGTTGTTGCCAGCATTTTTCCTGGGTTAACTCGAGGAAATCTCTCTCAACATCTTGCGCTCCAGTAACAATGGAATCGTCCTTCCAGGAGATCCGGGGCACATTAAAATCACCGCACACAATATAAGGTGGATTCAGACGAAGATTGCGTAGATACTGTAAAAAGTCTCTGTCTGAATTCCGACTGTTATTTCCACTCCTATAGCAGCAAACAATATAAAAAGGGATAGGGCTGTGCACTTTAACGCAAAGAATTTCGGCTAAATGACCCCTGAACTCAGAGACTAGACTGATGTCAAAAAGTTTTTTTGCATAGATTGCAACTCCACCATGAATTGTACGGAGACGATCCAGCCGAATGATTTGGTAGCCATCAAGGAGGACCTCGCCCTCACAAATTGAAGGCTTCAACCAAGTTTCAGTCATAATAACAAAATCATAGTCACTGGCTTTTAAAAAGCACTTCAACTCACCAATCTTGGAATATAAATCTCTACAGTTGCAAAGAACAAACGTGGTAACATCACAATTATAGTTTTCCACAAGTTGGCAGGAGAGCTTACCTCCCTGCCCTTCTGTCGTTTTTTGGCCTTGAAGAACGTGGGCGTCCCAAGAATGGCTTCAAAAGAGTACCTGGAGGCCAGCTGTCCTTGTTCAGAACATCATCGAGATGATTTTCCTCCACCTCGAGACAAAATGATGAATAAGTGTTGAATTTAGTTTCCAGTTTGAGGCAATTGCCATCAACGTTATATTGGTTTGCATGTTGTGCAACACATCTTTAATGGTAGTGTCAGGGCTCAAGCGAGTAACAAACACTCTCTTCAAACTTTGAAAACGGGGAGGTACTGCCTTTAAAATCTTGGGAATATCCGTGATCTCTTTGGTAGTAGATGATTTGAGTGGTTTGGGCACGTTAGGAAAGTATAAGTAATGTGTTGGTTATTAGTCGCACTGGGCTGAACGAGACTATAATCTACTGGTTCTGTAGGTCTGGTGCGAAGAGGTAAATTAGGCGGTTTCTCTCTAATGTCGGGGAGTATTCTATTGGTTGTACAAATATGGCTAGGAGTAGGCTTAAAAGTAGGTTGGTCAGCTGGTAAACTCCGATTATCTGCAGCTATAACAGCGTTGTTATTGCTTCCCTGCTTATTATTTTTATTACTTTTCTTATTCTTTTTAAATCTAACTTTTATCCACTCGTCGATTCTGCTATCGCTGGAATCGCAGTGCATCGACTTCTTTTCAGAATTGAGTTTCAGAATGTCACTAAAGGTCGTCAGTTCTGTGTTACTGTTCACATCATCGGCATTCAGATTAGCGGCCGTGGAAATTGCATCATGAGATTCAAAATCGGCATCACTGTCGCAATCAATTTGTTTTGAATCTCTTAGCCGAAGCGGAGGATGAGTTTCGGTTTCGCTATCTATCACCGTGGCAACGCTCCCATGAGGCGTCGCGGTTTCCGCTATATTCTCCACTTCTGGTTCGCGAAGACATAAACAAGTATGGCGGCTACACGTGCAATTCCCGAGGGAGTGCGAATCTTTCTTACAAGCGATTTCGGCACAGTTTTTCGACAAGGAAAGATTTGAAACCGCACTGCGGAGGGCTGCGAGTTCATGATTCATGAAATTGAGTGTTCTATTCAGACAACTGAAGTTCGCAAGTTCAATCTTTACTGGAGGAAAATGTAGCGTTCGTGCAACGAAACGCGGGGCATTTTCGGAGGGCAAGCTAAAGAGTGCTTTCACAAGTTCTAAGGCATTGGTGAAGTCCTTGTCCGATCCAGAAAAAGGTATGGTTGTTGCCAGGGATGGAACATACTTTGCCAGGATCAATCTAGCAACACTAATTTCATCAGCTGTATAAAATGCAGCACAAGTACGAGCCAGCAGTTCTTCCTCGATATCGTCAACAGTATTGGCCAAATAAAATAAAAGTTCATTTACGATGTTATCCCAGTTATCTACTGAAGATGCATTCACAGGGTTAAACGATGTTTTTTCAGAGTTAGCCATGAGAATATCAGAGTGTTGATCAGTTTCAGTGCAAAATTCGCCATCTTGGCCCACCATTGATCGCGAGTCACTAGACATCATATTTTTTTCGATATTTGCTCCTATAGGGGATACAGTTTTAAGTTGAAGGTATACCTTTAGTCTGTCGGCCAGTTCAGATTTCGAGCCATTCGTATCACAACCACGTTTCTTTAGTTCAGCTTGCAGCTCAGTCTTATTTAGCTTGGTCAAGTTTACAGGCAACGTAGCAGCCATGTCTACCTGGTATATTTAGTAAAGTAACAGCATTGACAGTTTTGTTCAAGAATTTGAAAAATTTCTGCTCAATCTCAAAACAAACTGAATAATCTACCGTATTCGACAATTTTCGACAGTTCTTTTTAGTAGATGGAACTAAGGCTGTAACGAACCGAACCGAACATAACCGAACAGAGGGGTGTTCGGTTCGGTTCGGTTTTCGGTCATTCAAACACAAAATACCAAACCGAACATATTTTCACTTCTAATTGACAGATTTTGATGTTTGAATACGCCTTTTTGAAGGTGTTTTTTTGCCAGCTTTCTGTTGGTCCAAACCACAAGTTCCTAGCTCTAACGGTTCAGAAGTAAATAGGGAAAATGTAAAAAGTAGTGTAGATTTTTTGATGTTTAAACAGAGTTTCAACATCTATGGACTTAAAACTCTATGTCAAAATACCTAAATTGCTAAGAAACTTGGGCTTTGATGAATCTTTGTGAACCGAGTTCTTTTATATTTTAGTTTAAGATAGATTGGTTTGGTACATTTTTGTTCGGTTCGGAAGTATTCGCTGTTCGGCTTATTTAAGGTTTGTTCGGTTTGGTTCAGTTCGGCAGAAAAATTTTTGTTCGGTACAGCCGTAGATGGAACACACTTCAACTGTCTTCATCAGGCGTTGTACTTGCTTTTCTTCTTTGGCTTACACATGGCTTGCACTTGGTTTGGAACACGGCGATCGTAGCCTCCTAGATTTATCAAACCAGGGTTCGTACAATAAGTGTGAAAACTAATTGAAGGACTTTCAAGGATACATTTCAAGCACTTTTCAAGGACCTATTAAAATTTATATTGTTGTGATTTTATGCATGAAAATTTTAGTTGGGCCAAAATATTTTCATTAGTTTGTGTTGCACAGCTAAATAAAAAGGTATGGTCTGTCAAAATTGATTTCCATTTTTCTTGGACGAGACCGCCCGTCAGGAATCTTTTAACACCGTTTTAACACTTTCAGTAATTGAACTAAGCTTGGGGAATTTCAAGCACTTTCAAGGACCTTTCTGAAAATTATGAAAACCTATTTTTCAAATGCAGGTAGTTTCAAGGTTTTCAAGCACCTGTACGAACCCTGTCAACCTCCTTCCATCTGCTATAAGGCGGTCGCTTAGGTCGTCACGCACGATGGTTTTGATGGTTGGGTTTGAGGGTGCTTGGATGTTCATTAGCCTTTCATTGTTGTTCAGAAAGAGAGGCAGGCATCTGAAAGTGCATGAATCGTTGGCAATCCAAACACAAATTGTTCAATTTCTTGAACAAAATCGTGAAATAAACTCTCATAGTAGTTATCCGAACTTTCATATTTTTAATGTTAGCATTGACAGTGAATATAAATTTCGTTAGTCAATCGTTATGCAGCACAGAAACGTACACAAGTATAAACCCCTGTGCTCGGCAAGTTTAAGCGAACCTAGTACACCCGCGCATCACTAGACATGTTTTGCTAGCCTGGGCTCAACTCAGTTGCTTGGGGTTGGTACAGCCTTACCTGTTATGCTCGAATGTTTCATTTACCTTTGGCTTCCACACACATGCTTTGCTTTATGTAACCTCCGTAACCTCTCTTCTGCGCAACCTTCACTCCCGTCATTGCTACTAAGACGCTTGTCACTAAGCTGTGAACTGTCCAGCTGAAACACAAATTTTACATTACAGGACAAAAAAAAACCAAAATGTAAAAAAAAACATGGAATTTTAAATATAAAAACAGTTTTTACTTATACTAAAATACTTACCTTCAATTATAGGTTAAATGTTTTTTTTAGTTCGTATTCACCTTAGTTATACTTATCTAACATAATTTGCTAGAGGGGAAAGCGATAAACATGAGCCAGACACGGATTGGGAGGAGTGGGCACGCCTGCACACCACAGCTCCAAATGTTGCCACCGCGCAAAACTAAAGCCGAGTGACGTTGCTTAGCTTGGCTCACAGTTTACATTCGTTTTAGGTTTGCTCTTCATGTTTGCACTATTTGTTTGTCTCTGCTCTGACAAATACATAAAAAAAACTCTACTCAACGCTCCGCGGATACACTGTGCAAAAATAAGGCTGAACTTAGTTGCTGAATATATCTGAATCTAGTTTATGCTGTCGTCTAAACGGCTTTAGTTACATCTGGCAGAATTTTAAAAGCAGAATAGTTAAACAGTTTTAGCGAACTTTCAACGAACCAACGTCCCAATGTTGTGGACGCTCGTTCGTCGTCGTCAGGCCTATCGTCCTTTGTTCAGTTGGGTTGAGTTCACTACAGTACGTGATCGTAATTTTGAATTTGGCGGTTGTAGCTTCCTGTACTGTATTTATTAGGCGGTTTTGTGTTCCACTTTTGCGCTAGCTGTTTCGTGCAGTTAGGTTGAACAATGTTTTGTATATTAATTGGGGTACAACGGAGGCTGTAGATTCACGAGCGTAGCTCCCGAATCAGTGAAGTGATGAATTGACCGAGACTCTACTCTATAAAGTCTTGTCAACATAACACTTCACTAATTCAGACTCAAAAATATCCAGCCTCTGTCGTACCCCAATATACAAAACATCATTCAACCTAACTTCACGAACCAACTAGCGCAAAAGTGGAACACACCACCATCTAATAAATTGCCAAAATTAAGTTTACGATTACGTAATGTAGTGAACTTAAACCTATCGTAGCAAAGACTCTAGGCCTGACGAAGACAAACGCACAGTATTTCCACAACATTAACATTGGTTTGTCGAAAATTTCCTGATACAGTTAAGTACTCCGCTTTTGAAAATTTAGCGTGAACTTAGACAAGATGAATGTTCATTGTATTCTTTCAAAATAAATCGCCACATGCCTGCTTTAAATTTGAAGAGTCCTTAGTGAGACATGAATTCTTATTTCTTTTGAAAAATATCAGTGGCCAGAGCCTGGAGCCACAACTTTTTAAATACAGTAACCAACTTTCGCTGACGTTTTATATTACCTCGCTAGTGTTCTGTGGTCCAGGGTGTGTGTCACTCTGTTCATCTTCTTCACTATTGCTGGCTTCGACACTGACGCTGCGTTCACTGCTGCTGACATCATGTTTGGCGGCGGAACCTAGACCAACTGCACAGAAACAGAAAATCAAAAACCAAACGAGCTTAATTCTTTCAGCTAGTGCACAACAGGCCCATTTCTGTGTGGTCCTTTCGTGTTTTGATCGAGAAAAGGAAGAACAGAAGACATGCAAGACTAAACTGGAAACGTAGAACCCAATATATACTCTGCTCATTTATTACTAAGGCTGTACCGAACATGAATTTTTTAACTGACCAGCCTTTAACCTTTTAAGCTGACGAATTACGACTCTGAATTTGACGAAAACTTTCACAATAACACAACGAACAGTTTATTCAATTTTTTACGCAATATGAACGTATACATACGTCCAAACAAATCATCCCAAACGCAGTAACGACTTATATATGCGTCGAAGCTTTGAAGGGAAACTGTGGGTCGAAAAACTCCAAAACCAGTATTACCTGGTTGATTTTGGTTTCTATTTCCTGTTTAAAATATGCATTACCTTTTTTATAGCATTCTCCTTCTCAAAATGCTGTTCTATCTAGAGAATTAAAATTGAAGATGTCCTTCTGTTTTGCTACCTACTGCGCAGGTTTCTGAGCAGCCTCCATCATATAAAAGCCGAAGCGGAGCGGTAAGCTCACCTTTTCGGACCTCTATTGTGCCCAAATGGCGACATGAGAGGAGGAGGGCGGGACCAAGGTAATGTATATTTTCAACAGGCAATAGAAACCAAAATCAACCAAGTAATATTTGGAGTTTCTAGTTGCCTTGAAAATATACATTACCTTTTTTATAGCAATCCCATAGAATTTGTCAAGGCTGCAGGCGCCATTTTATTCAAGTTCCCTCAGGCAGCGACCGGTTCCTTTCACAGAAAATTCAGTGTGTAAAAGGGGTTAAAGTACATCGGGCAGCAACACATGGCCCGATACGGTAAAGTCCCTCGGCTTGATGGGACATTTCCAGGAAGTAATGGTTTCGTGAAGACCGTGGGATGTCTCCAGGAGGCGGCTGCCATTATTTCAGTGACGGGGATGTTGCTGTAATGAGCCCTGGATGTGGAAATTGGACGAAGTTCGTGGGCCATTACTGCGATGCCTTCAGAGACATAGTTAATGTCAAGTGCTTCGTACGTTTGGACGATGACATTTTCAAGTCAGGTCATGCGGGTTGAAGCGGTGCACTTGGGCGGTGCACTTAGGTGGGTTGAAGCGGTGCACTTCCTCGCTAAAAGGGAGGAAAAGTTGGAAGCGTCCTCGGCGGATGGGCTTGGACGCCTTTAGGTAAAATCGAATCGCCCAGACAGAGCAAAGGGTTCGTTCCTCTTTGTCTCCTAGGATGGTGGATAGGGACGGAATGATGAAGGGATGAATTCTTTTATCGGGTTTTTGAGTTTTAGCACGGAACGATGCTCGAGTAGTAGTCAGTGTTAAGCCAGTGTTTGCTTAACAGTCTCTTTCCGTGGCAGAGAGGGCCTGTAATTCGCTGCAGTGGAGGCAGGCTACCAGCGCTACGAGGAATACTGCTTTCTTGTAAGGTGACCGAGTCTAGATGAGAGCATGGGTTTATAGGGTGGGGCCATGAGGGCTGTGAAGACGATGGAAAGATCCCAATCCGGAAATTGCCGTGAAATGCGTGGACGATCCAAGTGAAAGGAATGAATTAAGGACGAGATCCTATAATCTGTGAGGAGGTTCATGTTACCAGCCGCCTTGAAGACGGCATTTAGGACAGAACGGTATACTAGGATGGTAGAGCCTCCGAGACCGCTCTTGAACAGAGTTGTGAGAAATCGGAGGAGGTTTTGCATAGGGGGTTGGATTGGATCAACTTATTCGAGATACACCAATGAAGACACCGTTTCCAGTGACTGTCGTAAATCTTGTTGGTAGAGGATCGGACGGCTCGTGATGCGATGCGAGTGGTCTCGTCCTCAAGAATACCAGATGCTTGGAGGAGCTGGATGTTAGTAGCCACCCGTGAAATCGTACTGCTTGGTGGTTCGGGTGGAGGACCGTTCCTCCACGTTGGGACAGGAGGTCCGGACGGCTCCGTAGGCAGCGAGGAGAGTTGTTGAGGAGGCTGAGTAGTAGTAGAAACCAGGCTGCCACCGGCCAATTCGGTGCTATTAAAAGGAATCGTCCGTGTGAGTTGGCGATTTTGCATAGAACAAGAGGGAGAAGGCGAGTAGGAGGGAAGGCATATGCGTACAGGTGATCCCAATTCAGTGTTAATGCGTCTACTGCCCAGGCAAAAGGATCCGGGAAGAGGCTGACGAAAAATAGGGGAAGTCTGGCATTGTACCTCGTGGCGAGAAGGTCGACCATTGGGCGATCCCAAGGTGGAACAGGACGGAGCAGATGGTCGAATGTAAGGTCCATTCGCTGTTGGTGGACCTCAGCGAGAGAGGGAATCAGCAATTATATTCAGTGACCCTGGGATGTGGAGTGGAAGGGAAGGAGGCAGACACGGAGTTGAATGCATAGTTGAATGATTTGAGAGGTGACGTGATGGAGGGACAGAGAACGTGTCCCGCCCACGCTCCACAGATAGGCAACAGCAGTCGTGTTGTCTGTGTGGACTGTACTATCCGTCCTGCTACATGGTCTTGAAAATGGCGAAGACTGAGAAGGACTGCTAATAGTTCTAGATGATTGATGTGGAATGTCGTCCCAGTTGGCCAAATGCCGGAGATGGTTAGGTTGTCGATGTGAGCTCCCCAACCTGTTTGGGATGCATCCGTGAAAAGATGGACTTGTGGGAGAGGCTCGTGAAGAGGAACCGTGGCTGTCAGGTTGAGGACGTCCGTCCACCATCTGAAGGTTTCGGTAGGACCGAGAGGCTGGGACGGCAGAGTTAGCGCAAGATGAGGATTGCCCCAAAGGCTGTAACACGCTATTTACGAATAGCAGGGCACAATACGAGTGAATGCTCATGGTGCACCTTGCAGTTACATAAGCTGATTGGCGTCTACTCAACTTCCGTCTACACCGGAACTTGGCCGAACGCCAACATCCGGATAACGAGCCTGCTCTATTGTTCAGACCAGTTAAAACCGGCTCGTACCCGTTAGCGGTTGCGCAACGTAAAGACTCAGGCTACTTCTATTGTTCACTCCTTATGTCTGTCAGGAGTGGATGGACGACCCAGGGAACGACCACGTCCGCGTCCCTGGGAACGGGATGGAAAGAGCGATGCGGAACATGGTGGTGGAGGCGGAGCAGGGTCAGGTGCTTTCGTGGCCTTCCAATAGTCCTTAGGTTAATCCGATTTGGAAGACGGGGCGGACTGTTGTCGGAGATTCTGGCGATTCTTGTTATAGCGAAACTTGCGGGAGATATCGAGGTGAGGGGCCACTTTAGGGATCAATCCGCGAAACAGGGATTCGGACTCCTGAATGGGCTGGTTCCGGAGGAGATGGCGAGTGGAATCATGAAGATTAGGTGCTGGGTTTAGGGCAATTTCTAACAGAAGAAGCGTGGAGTTAAAGAGGGCACGCGTAAACCAATTCATGGCATGGTAGGTGGCAAAGCAGCTCTTCCGAAAGACTTGATTGATGAGAAACGAAAGTTGGCGGGTGTCCTCAGGAAGAGGATCGGTGTAGAGCCTTTCACATAGTGCGTTGGCTGCTGTACTGAGGACGTCTGTTCGGGACGCACCACGAAGACCAAGGTGGACGATGCGGTCATTGTCACGTAGGACGAAAACAGGAACTGCTACTCGTCTAGGAAGATAAGAGGGCGGATTCAAAATCTAACTTCGCATCAGCAGTGAGGAATTCTGACTGAGGATATGTGTCTAAGTTTCTAGGATTGGCCGTCCCCTCACCAATGGGGTGGAAGAAGTAGCTTTCTCGGCCTGGAAGAGGAGGAGGTGGATCCTTATCCAATTCAAGAGGCGTCCCGTTACCAAGAAGGATGCCGCCAGTTCTGAGTAGTGTAGTCAGAAGCGTAGTTGACTGTCCTAGTAATGGTGGCTGGTGCGGAAGTTGATCACGCAGTCCGAAGCCAACACCAGTAGCAAGACCTCTGTTCTTGGATAAAGGGTCGGAGGAGGACGATGGTTCGTATAGAAAACAATCCGGAACGATCCCTTTAACTGTTTTTAGCAGTTGTGAAAGTGGAATCTCAGAAGGATCTGGGTCTCCTTGGAACGGTGGGCCAGGTTGATCCGAAAGGGATGGGTCTGGTGAGTAATAAGAATCAAAGTCCTTGTCCGCAGGAGGGACCTGAGGATGCAACTGAACAGATGGGATGGGACGAGGTGGATCTTCTGGGAAGGTAGAGGGACCAGCATCCTCAAGGGAAGGCTTGTGTCGCTTAGGGATGGAAGCAAGCCAGGCTGAAGTATAACAAATGATGGAGTTCTTTACGGTGAAAAATTACAATATTTTCCGAGACTTTATGTCCAACTTGATTAACACTCATCTTCACCAAGTTAAGGTATTAGATCTTTTAAAACTCGATCTCACAATATCTTGCGAATTTTCGACAGCTTTAGCAAGTTTGGTGGTATAACTACTTCACATCTGTCTTCCTCAGGCACTAAGTGTCAGTCGAGTTTCAATCGAGTTTTAAAAGACTTGGTGAAGATGAGTGAGTGTTAATCAAGTTGGACATAAAGTCTCGGAAAATGCTGAAGTATAATCGAAGACCGGAGCTTTTCGTTTAAAAGTTTGAAGTGAGGAGTCCACGAGAGCATGGACTTGGGACGGAGTGAGGGACTCACTGGTTCGCTGAGTGGCGAACATCCAGTTACTGAAGGATGGGATGAATGTGAGGACGAATCCAGAGGAGTGAGTTGCGGTCCCACAGAGGAGGCCAACTTGGCAGCAACTTTCCGGGCTTTAAGCTGAAGCTTTAGGCAAGCATACCATTCCTTGGCACGAGAGAGTTCGTCGGCAAGAGAACGTAGATCCCGTACTGGCGGAGGCTGACTGCAGGGGATCAGGGATGTAGCTGCAGTATCACAAGGTACAGTGACGGTCAGTTCGAAAAAAAGAGGATTGGGTGGCGGACGTGACTGCTCCAAAGAAGTCTGATCTGCAGTAAGTTCGAGAATTTCAACGTTATCCGCAACCGGTGGGACCGGAGAGGACGCGGAACGAGGAGTGCGGGATGAGGAACCATCCCTTGGCGTCCCTTTAGTGCGAGGCATGAGGGCAGCGTTACTGAGGGATGGGGTAGGACGCAGCAGATGGTACATAGCGGGAACAAAGTGAACAGCTTGGTGGCGTAGAGAAGAAAAGGTGAGCTTACCGCTCCATTTCGGCTTTTATATGATGGAGGCTGCGCAGAAACCTACGCAGTAGGTAGCGAACAGGAAGGACATCTTCGATTTTAATTCTCTAGATAGAACAGCATTTTGAGAACGTGAATGCTATTAAAAAGGTAATGGATATTTCAAGGCAACTAGAAACACAATTTTCGGTCAAAATATCGAAATGAGAAAAGCAGAAGTGTGAATTTTTAATAGGCTGAATTTTTAATAGGCATTAACATTTAGCCAGATAATGAAACTGAAGGAGCCTGTTTCTATGTACCGTAAATCGTGTATTAAAAGCCCAGTTGAAGCTAAAGCCCACCCCTTAAAATGCTGTAACGTCAAAATCATGAAATATGGAGTTAAAGCCCACCCCTCCAATTGTCGTTTTTCTACGAAAAATTACCTAAAAGTTATACGATGTGAATAAAGATAGTACTGCTTGCTATGTTTACTGGCCCTTTCTCCCTCCCTGTAGTAATAGTGGACCCTTCCTTTAGCTCCTAGCACCTGCACAAGGCATCTCTTACCGAAGCCTCCTCCCTTCTTCACGCAATTAAAAGGATGTAAAAATTGGTCTTTCACACATCGTTCAAAAGCTTCGAATTTTCTGTAATAGATGTCCAGAAAGGTTAGAAAATTGATAATGCTCGATTTAAAGCCCACCCCCTATTTTTGCCAAATTAACTGCATAAGCCCATGGGTGTTTAATCCACGATTTACGGTACTTCGCATTGTTATAAGTTCAGCTAAAATTTGACTGATCCCGTCACCATAGGAAAAAGAGCATTACAGCACTGTATTGCTCAGAAAAATTGCATAGCAGAAATGCGAAATAAAATCTGTAGCAGTCACTAAAAAGAAAAGAATTTATGCAGAAAATTTTTTTTAAGTTTACCGTATTTCAACTAACGAACTGACTTTCCAGCACTACAGATTACACTAAAGATTTCTGCTGGCCAAAACAAATTCTAATAATCAATTAGAATTGTGCTGTGAATACTGCTCATTTCGAGCCCTGCTTTACAAGCCTCCTTCACAATAAACGAAGAGATCAATTCTATATTTTGACATGAGACTAATACTGTAATACTACATAGATGCCAATTTTTCAAATTCTCTGAACTCTCACAGTATCATGTGTTTACATATTTTTGAAGTACTAGTATCGTTGCTGGAGCAGCCCTAAGATTTTGTCTCTCTTTCTGATGCATCTTTTTACATTCAAATAGCATAGGTTAAAGAAATACATCAAAATACACCAATGACTACCCTTAAAAAAATCAAGACATAACCGTCAAGTTAACAAACAGATGCAAAAAACCTTGGCCTGTGCATTTGAAATGTACAAGTACGAATACCTATCCAGTTGGGACCGACATTCAGTATTCAAATGCTTTCTCGTAAATCTTCGAACTGTCGCACTCACCATCCTCAAAGATTCATCATACCGGTAGGCTAAGACAATTTTCTGTGTACTAATAACGTGTGGTATTCTAGTTCGTGACATGTACGTATTTTGTTGCAGTGTTAAGCATATTTACCTTTTTCCAATTCGCCAACATTTAACGAACCCTTCAACATGGACGCAAAAGGGGAATGAGGTGCTATGTGATCACCCATCGGTAAAGTAGGATGTGGACTGCCTCCGTTGGACCAAATGTACTTGATTAATGCCGAGGCCAAGTATAATGTCTGTAAAAACAATTTCCAAACCATTAAAAAGAAAAAAAGTTTGCTGCTTGTCTAGTTCAAACTTCGCTACTGCCGAGTGCAGATGTATGTTAAATGTTAAAAACAAATTAGTACGGCCATGGAAAGAAAATGTTTTGGTTCTCGGGCATTTTTTACAAGCCAAAAAAGTCACCCGGTGACCAGTCTTTTATTTTTATTTATTATTTCATTTTGAAACTAAGTAACCCAGTATCTGAAATTTTGTTATTTCCGTTTAGATTGTGGTAGCAAATTTCTAAACTATTTCAAACTACTACTAAACCTAATGCTTGCCAGGATAACGTATATGCAGGAGAGCTTATTTCCCTCAAACACCTTTCTTAACCTTTTGTGGCTCACTTATTTTTATTTAGCCCAAAAAAATAAATCACTAGGCAAGGCCTGAGAACCGATATTTTTTTTTCGCGGCCTAATTACTCTCAATTTTTACAGAAAGGTTTTGTTTTGTTCTCCAGCCCGGATGCATAGGAAAAGCTTTGCATGAAGTTAGGATTTTTGCTTCACATATGTGTTTCTTGCAATGCACTGCTTAGTTTTAAGATTGCGGCGCATAGCTCACGGAATACTAAAATGCTATTTCCAGCAGCGATATTTTTACCACTATTTACACTCATTTTCAAAACTCAGATATACTGTACACAGAAGAAGGAAAGTACTTGCACAGACAAGTTTCTGGATGTTTGCCTCACACGAGAGAAGGATCTCAAAATCTGTTCGGTACAGCCTTACTGACAAACATGATAATTTTATTTAATTAAAAAAAAGTATCACAAATATTTGCTTCATTTTTGGTGTGAAGAAAGAGAATAGATAGATCATTACGTTTATGCCAAAAAAAAGTACTCTTTCAGCATATAAAGTTGGTCAAAATTGCTCACAAAGCCAGTACTATGGTAGATTTTTTTGATTTGTAATACATTTGCCATTTTTCCCCCACCCTAAATACGCCTAAATTTTTTTGTGTGAATATTCGGGTTAAGGCCTAAGTATTACGAGTATGGCTTGGCCGATACCGATATTGGCACCGGTATCGGCTCCATGTTTTGGTAAAATATCGGTTTTTGTGATATCTTCGCCAAAAATTTACCGTTTTTGATGTTCAAATACACCACTCATACAGTTTTTTTGAGAGCTTTCCAATGGTGCTAATTTCAGGGTGATAGCTTCAGTTGTTCTCAAGTAACTTAAAATCCAAAAACAGGTTCCAAAAATTGCACTTTACTGCAAAACGCTTGCTCATAGTTTTGGGATTTGGAATTTTTTATCAAATTTTGTTTCTGAATATGGAAAGAACAATAACTTTAAGGCAAATAATTAGGGTTGGGACGGTTAAACGTTTAAACGGTTAACCGGAATTTGAACGTTTAAACGTTTAGCATTTTTCGTTTATTTATAACCGAAAAAATGCGAAGAGGGTACTAAATTTGTAAACATTTGATTGGAAGGTGTCAGTCTTATGTTTTGTCTCGCATCATACTTAGCTTTTTTTATTAATTATTTTATTCAGATTGGATATCTATAAATTTTGTTCATATAATGTACAGTAAAACCTCAGTTATCCAAACTGAGGTTTTACTGTATCCGATTATCTAAACTGCTCTTGGCCAAAAATACCGTAAAACTTCGGCCAAAGAAATTGCTACACTTTCTGAACTGGGCGATCTTGGAATTCTGACAGCCACTGGTTATGCTTCTGCAGTATTTTTTTACCCACTCTGCCATTTAAAAAAATGTTTTTATTACCTTAAAGTTGTTTTAAAGTCTTCAAATATTAACGAGCGTCGACAGCGCTCACGCAATCCATTGCGGGCCGCCATCTTTGGCTCTTAGCCGGCTGTACACAAAGGACGCGTGCACACTTGCTCCAATGGAAACGGCCGTTACTCGCTTTGCATGACGTCATTTTATGACTGGCCCCGACGCGTTCAACAGGCACCTAGCATGAATCAACCAATCGGAGCTCGCGATACTAAACTCCGGAGGCACCAGCGGCCGTTGAAACGGAGCAGTTTATTCGTTGAAATTAATGTCAACATCGATGGCAGCCGGAAAGGGGATTTCCCCGGAATTCCCAGCGTTCAAACGCGACAAGACGGCGGCTGCATGTTGTTCCGTGAGTAATGTGTCACGATCGCTTAAACCACGTGCTATTTTCATCACACGGAAGTAATTTAACGCCAGTTTTGACGACTCCTACTACAAAAATAATAATCAAGGTAAATAAAAAATGTTATGATTACAGGGGTTGAATTTTAAAATTTTGGACGAGGTGCAAAATTTGCACTCCAGAACTAAGCCTGAAGTGCAAAACACCAACTTGGAGTGCAATAAATTTACCTACATCCCCTTTCCCCCCCCCCCCAAAAAAAAAATCAATCAATTCACACCAAACCAGATATTAAAACCTTATTTATTATCATGCATCCTTCCATAAAAAAAAACACACTTTATACCAAACCTGAAGTTAAAATCTTTTAGCCTAACCTTTAATCATGTAAATTAGCCTACTAATTGAGGTCTAGTAGCTATAGTCTCCAGACAATGACATAACACTGCCAGTTTCACAGAAAGACTCTTCGCCACTGCTACTTTCAGTCCTATTGTTGCTATCAGTGTCTTCAGTTTGAGTATACGCAGCTTTTGGAAGTCGCTTGCCATACGGAGCAACTTTGGTTCGGCGAGTTTTGTTTTTCCAGCATTTGCCCACCTAGTTATTGCTGGTTCAGCATCATATTCAGCTGTATTTATTTCACTCAAGCTAATTTGAAGTAGGTCACTCGTGCCGGAAGTGCCGGAGGTGTTAACTAGCAGCACCAGTCTCCCATAATTCTTTTAACACATGAAAATCCCGTTCAACTTCTGCCATGCTGCCGGGGAATAAAAGAATTATTTTTTAAATGTGCACAACTTTTTTGCACTTTGTCAAGCATAGCTCATCCATCAACATCAACTGTACACGTGTTGAGCTATGGAGTGCAATATTTGCACTCCAGCATGTGAGTTTGAGGTGCAAATTGGTGCTTCTGGAATGCAAATTGCACTTTGCTCCTGATTATTTAGACCCCTGTGATTAGGCCTACTGCAAGATTTACTTTCCGCATCGACCGATCAAATAAGACAGAAAAAACTGGTACCCGTGTTTACTACTAGTCTGTTACGATTCGATGAACTTATAGGTGAAGTTTGAAAGGTGTTAG
>JAHWFP010064007.1:0-38151 GCA_023313725.1 Lithobius niger
ACCATTATTGACTGCCCAGGTCTGGACTTTGTTAATCGCCAGCTGTAGCTGCCGCTCGCAGGTCTGCATGCGAGCTGCCCGAAAGCGCAGGCCGAAGTCATCGACAAACAATGACTGGGGAACAGCAGCTTGCTGAGCAATGGGGTTGATCCCAATAGCAAACAAGATGACACTAAGAACACCTCCTTGAGGCACACCATTCTCCAAGACAAACGGGCGGGAAAGAGCCGCCCCGACACGAACACGAAAAGAACGGCCTGAGAGGTAAGCGGAAAGCAACAGTGGCATCCGTCCCCTCAAGCCACAGTTATAGAGATTACGGAGAATCCCATAACGCCAGGTCGTATCATAAGCCTTCTCCAAGTCAAAGAAAACCTGAACCAGATGTTGACGCAGGCGAAAAGCCTCCCTCACATCCGATTCAAGGGCAACCAGATGATCGATGGTTGACCGAAAACGTCGAAAGCCACACTGGGACGCAGATAAGAATCCGCGTGATTCCAGCACCCAGACCAACCTCTCACTGACCATCCGTTCCATAAGTTTACAGACACAGCTAGTCAGAGCGATTGGGCGATAACTGGAAGGAGCAGTAGGGTCTTTGCCCGGTTTTTACAATCGGGATGACCACTGCTGTCCTCCACGCTGCCGGAACAGAGCCTTCTGCCCACACACGGTTGAACATCTCCAGCAAGAACTGCTGGGAGGCAAGAGGCAGATGTTTCAACAGCTGATAGTGAACATCATCAGGCCCTGGGGCGGAGTCATGCGACTTGGACAAAGCGGAAACAAATTCCTGCCTGGTGAACGGTAAATTGTATTCCTCTAGCCCGTCGGAGCGAAAGTCTAGAGGGTGAGCCTCTTCCCTACGCTTTATTCTGAGGAAACCAGGATCATAATGGTTATCACTCGAAACCTGCGCAAACGCAGACGCAAGACAGTCGGCGATATCCGGCACAGAAGAGATCACGGTATTTGCCACCTTCAGCTGTGAAACCGGGGAAGGCACGGTCTTCCCCGAGATATGGCGCACCTTCCGCCACACCTGCTGAGAAGGCGTGGAGCGCGTGATCGACGAAACATAAACTTACCACGAAGCACGTCTAGCCTCACGGATGACAAACCTGGCACGGGCACGACAGCGCTTAAAGGCTACAAAGTTGTCAGCAGTTGGGCTGACTGTAAACGCACGCAACGCTCGCCGGCGGGCCTGAATGGCCTGCCCGCAAGCAGGTGTCCACCACGGAACAGGAACCCGCCGCGGCTGAGTGGACGTACGCGGGATAGTAGCATGAGCAGCAGCAAGGACCACGTCAGCGAAATGAGTGGAAAGTTCATCCACATCAGAAAAGTCCTCAACCGCACGCTGAAATACAGCAGCGTCAGCAAAAGCTGACCATTCAGCACGTTTAAGCGCCCACCGGGCTGGCCTGGAAGCCACAGAACCCCCTTGTGTTGTGGACAACACAATGGGGAGGTGATCGCTTCCATGCAGATCGGCAGTGACACCCCAAGTGAAGTGAACTGGGATGGCCAGCGAGCAAAAGGCCAAGTCCACCGCTGACCAATTGCCCGTGGCCAGGTTACAGTGTGTCATGGCTCCATCGTTCAGGATGAAAACAGACCCCCTCTGCATCCACTCCTCAAGGATCCTCCCTTTGTTGTCTGTATGAGGTCCCCCCCACTGGACATGGTGGCTGTTAAAGTCGCCCAGCAACAGAAAAGGGGCAGGAAGCTGGCGGACCAGGTCCTCCAGGTCACCAACCCCAAAGACCTCATCTCCGGTGGCAAATAAAGCGAACAGACAGTAATATCCAAATGGAAAGAAACACGAACTGCTACCGCCTGAAGCCTAGTGTGCAGAGGCACACTGGCATGCGGCTGAGAGTGTTGAACCAGCACTGCAACACCACCATGTGCACGTGGCACAGGGTCAGCATCCAGACGGTAGACAGAATAACCTCGAACAACCGGATTATCTGACGCCTTAAAGCAGGTTTCCTGTAGACAGCAGCACAGAGGTCGCCAATGCGACAAAAGCAGCCGCAGCTCTTCGGCATGGGTCCGATAACTTTGGCAGTTCCACTGAACGATGGCATGCGCAGGCATTAGGGCGGGCTGAAGACTGAATCATTCTCCTCAACTCCTCCTCTGGGCGATCCGAAAACATCCGAATCCTCACCCGAATCAAAAGATGGAGTGAGGTTCAGAACGAAGATGTCCTCGGAAGGAGGAAAAAGTCCTGGAGAATTGGAACAGGAAATCTCTCCCTGTTCCATGGGCAAAGAAGTATCAAGATGTTGAGGGGACACAACGGACCCCTCAGCAAGCTGGCCGTTCAGCGACAGTTTCACTTTCTCTCCTGGTGGCGACGTCCCCACGGGTGGTGATGAGGCCTTACCAGCAGGAGCCTTTTTCTTCAACTTTTTCTGTGGTTCACTCCGGGCAGGCGGAGGCTTAGCTGAAGCCCCATCCAGCTTGGGAACAGTTACAGCAGCAGGAACAGCAGCAGGAGCAGAAGCATTTGCAGGCTGGGCAGATGTCGACGGCAAGGCAGCAACCGGGTCCGAAGGACCCAAAAGACCCTGCAGAGATGGATGTTGCTGGGTCAACAAAGTAATAAGCTTGCCCACCGTCATCGTCAAAGACCTGAGCTCAGAACGTAAATCTGCCAAATCAGCAGACTCACTAACTGGGCCAGGCGTTGGCGCACTGCACACCTGCGCAAAAGAACGAGTCATTGCCGGTGCCGGTAGCCTGGCTTTCTTTCGGGCCTCCGAGTAGGAAAGCCCGTCCATCACCTTTAGTTCCTGCACTCGACGTTCCTCAACATAAACACGACAGTCGCGTGAAGAGGCTTGGTGCTGACCACCGCAGTTGACGCACTGCTTCGGGCCAGCACAGTCAGCGCCTTCATGGGCTGCCTGAGCACAGGAAACACAGGTAGGCCTACCTTTACACGTGCCGCTGGTATGGCCGAAACGTTGACAGCGGAAACACCGCATCGGATTCGGAACGTAACTCCTGACCTTCAAGCGCAGGTAACCGGCAGTAATGTGCTGCGGTGCAACTGGCGTATCAAAGGTCAGGAAAAAGGTGTCAGTTGGCTGGGCACCATTCTCGCCTTTCCGTGTCAAACGCCTCACAGCCGTAACACCCTGTGACTTGAGTTCGTCCAGGATGGCATCATCACCGAGACCCCTCAAATCAAAGCATGTCACGACCCCCTTGCTGCTGTTCAAAGTACGATGCGGCTCGACATGCACTGGGCATGACCCCAGCGCACTCGCTTTTAAAAGCCTCTTCGCCTGACCATCGTCTGCAACTTCTACAAGGTATCCCCCAGCACGGAGCCGAGAGACACTCTTCGGATCCGAACCACAGATCCCTTTCAGCGCTTTGTGGACAGCGAACGGACCGAGAGTTGTGTAACATCTCGGCCCTCGCCTGTCACCACCAGGAACTTCGGGACTTGGTCCCGACCCTTACGAAAGTCTGGTAACTGGGCACCAGGCCCAACCATCTCGGGTTCCCTCCTCTGGCGCTTGCTAGTGCGGCGAGGAGGGGAAGAATTTTGGGGGGAGGGGGGAGAAGTAGTTGCCATGTACAGCAAAATAAGTCGCGGCGGTGCGCCCCCCAGAAAAGAAAAACCCCGCGCGGCACTCGGGTGATGCAGGGCCGGAAGCCGCATATCCAGGGCCCTGCACCAGGAAGCTAACACCGCCGTCTATCTCGGTGAGGTGGCAGCCTAAGCATGCCGAGAGGCGAGGCCACCAAGGAAGCCGTACACACCACCTCCCTCGATAACCCAAACAGTTCGGGTCCGTGATGCAGATGGATACAACACAAGCCGCCTCCCCACAACGACAGAACCCGAAAAGTCATAGCCGATTGACCTTAGGCCGGCTCGCCCAGGCCACCCGTCCTCCGGAATAAGGAGCCAAAGCCCGAAAGCCAGGATCTCCGCCTCCACGGATTACTAGGTTGCAGCACACGGCCAACATGCTGGGGGATGAGGATGAAAAGCCCAGTGGCCAGAATGGGCAAATCGGAATCAAACCCAAAAGGGGATTCAAACCGCCAAACATCCTCTAAGCAGCCACCCCGGGCCCGGTTTGTCTGGATGTCCCTTCACCTCTTTCGGACTAGTGCTTGCGACGGGTGTTAAACCTGCCCGCCATACACACCGTAGGCGCACTCGCAAACCGTAGTGTTGAGGTTGCTAGTGTTCAAGACGGACAAAAAACCCTCCGCCACGCAGACCCTTGGCACACTAGCAAACCCTGATCTTGGGTTCCCTTTTAGTCGCCTCCTACGACACGCAGGGGTACGGTGGGCTTATTCTACCCCCAGCCCACAGGGGGCAAAGTTAGGACAGTGCTAAATGAAAGATTATGTGAGCAAACTAAGACACACTTTTAAAAGGTTTAGTTTACTTGGAAATCATTGGCTTTGCTTGCTCAACCCACGCACCTCTGGGCTGCAGATACGCAAACGACAACCCTTTTAAACCAGACACTTGCTTTTTGCATGCATCAGTCAGTTGAACCAAAAGCAATTTTAAGATTTATATGTAGTATGAGGCTAAATATGTCATCCTTTTAATATTTTTTGCAACCAAGTATCTTTCTGGAGTTCGTACATGAAATGGAATACATAAACTGAACATTCAACGTCCATAACACGTTTCAACAATGGCAGAGCCAAAAAAAATGATAACAGCAATAGCATTGCTTGTCGTTAAATTCTTTTGATTTCCTATTGCTTTTTAGTTCTAAACATCGTATTTCTGTTATTAGTACTAATGCGAAGCATGTCGTCGGTTTTAGTATTTGTTTGTACTTCTATTACTCTTGAACCAAGGCACACACATATATGTATGGCATGCCATCATATTTTTTATTAAACATTTTTCATTATCGCATTTTAATTTTCATTATCGACCTGAATATCCGTTAACGGAAATACTCGGTCGATAATGGAAAAAAAATTTCGATAATGAAAAATATTTTCCGTTCACGGAAAACATTTTTCATTATCAGGATTTAATTTTAATTATCGGATGCCGAATTTTTAAGAATTAAAAGTTCTGTGGAGGCAGTAAACTGAATTCTTCTTAACGAAAACTAAATCTGTATTAAAGGAAATGTGAAGAATAACACGCGTGTTCTGAATTAAAGGAAATTGATTTACCGTGAACGAAAAATCTTTTTTCGTTAACGAAAAAATGAAGTTTCGATAATGGAAAATGAAGTTTCGATAATGCAAAATCGGCGATTGGCCAGAGATGGCGCTGGTGTGCTGCACGCACCACTCAGATAACTCAGACGAATTCTTTTACCTTTAGGGTTTGTTGCTGCCGCTGGATGGCGGCACACGTAGAGGAGAAAGGAAGTTTCTGTTCTGGCTAGCGCTATATGTTGATGATGTTGTGGTGTATTTAAGCAGCATTTAAGCAAGACTTTATAGGTTTTAAACAAAAATCTAGACCAAAACCATGTCTACTTCTGCATTGCATACGTTTGTACAGGGTGTCCCACTTAAAACAAACTATTTAAAAAAAATCATATCTCAAAAACCATTACTACAACAACATTTCTACAATAACAGCTCCAAGCCCTCGTGGAAGTCGCCATTTTTGACGACGCGTGCGAGTTTGAGAAGCTAGTCCTAATGTGCCAAGGCCAATACAGATAACGTCTTCTTACTTCGCTAATAACATTCTGGTTTCGATAATGAAAATTCTGGTTTCGATAATGAAAATTCTGGTTTCGATAAGGAAAATTGAGGTTTCGAAAATAGAAAATCATTTTCCGTTAACGGAAATTCAATTTTCGTTAACGGAAAATGATTTTCATGTGATAGATAATATTTTTTAAATTTTCCATTGAAATGATGTTTCAAAAATTCATTTCACGTTATCGGAATTTCCGTTAACAACAAATGAATATCCATGAAGTGCAATTACGATTATTTGTCGATAATAAAAAATGTTTTCCGTGAACGGAAAATATTTTTCATTATCTGAATTTAATTTCCATTATCGCCCATGTATTTCCGTTAACGGATATTCAGTTCGATAATAAAAATTAAAATGCGATAATGAAAAATATTTAATAAAAAATCTGATGGCATGCCATATATATGAGAGTAGCGCCGAATTAAAGGTAATTAAATCGCGCTTCCATTATGCTTATTTTCATCATTGAAATTTGACTTTATGATCCTAAAATATGATCCTCGTAATATGATCCTCGTAAAACTACGAGGAAAACGGCTCTTGATATTATAGTTTGATCAGGTAAACTAATCAGATGGAAAGTTTGTATGACCAAACTTTGAATTTCAAAAATCAACTTTGCCTAATCAAAGCTTGACGTCATGAGCAATTTTTGGTTTAGTTTTCAGGGCTGTTTTTGGCGTTCCTGAGGGTCAATAAAACTTTGATGTTATTCTTGCAGTTTTTTCGAATGTTTGAAGATCACAAAATCAAGTGAAAGCGTTGAAGATAGATAACGGAAACACAATTTAATTATCTCTCATTTGGTAATGCTCCTATCTTTGTAGGCGTCTTGGTACAAAATGATTATTGAACACACCCACGTCATAAGTTATTATTGATACAGATGCAGATTACGTTTTCCAAGAGTAATTATCCAAGAGTGACTATATGCATGCTTTATGGTTCATTAAATTTTAAAACATTGCAAATGTTTTAAAGTAGCTCTTCAGCACATAAGAACTGGTCACGAAAATGGTGAGTCACTCCTAACTCACTCCTACTCACTCCTAACCAGTATTTTGAAAACTTCAGCGTCGTAGGAATCCCCTACCAACACATTTTTAAAAATTGTTTATATTTTGAGTAGGTAATCTGATAAAGTAATAATCTTTGCTACTGCATGAAGGGTTTGAAAAAGGTAAATGGCAAAAAAAACGGCTGCTTAATAGCAGTGGCAAATATTTTCCAACTTCACAAGTGTAAATTCTTTTGTTGGTGTTGTACTTCAAAATTTGTACGTTTGGCTCGTGTTTTTCTTTGCATCCAGGAGGTTTCGGATTGTAGAGAATTTATTTTTTGTGAACCTTGAACTACACCCTTAGCTCATAACATTATTATTATTTTCCTGAAAGGTCAATGGTTATCATTTGTTTCTTCTTGTGTTGCAACATGTTTAGACATTGACATGTTTAAAAATTCCAGGTGATTTGATAATGTTCATAGGTGTCACTCAGTAACTGGATTACTTTGATTCCTTTTTACAAACACCTACCATAACAAACAACTACTAAATGACAGAACTATTTGTAAATACTCACCATATCCAGGAAATAATAGGGAGTATTAATTAAAATTATGGCAAATTTTAATTGTTTATAACATGACTATCAATTCTTTGTTAATTTCTCAAAGTTTGATCTAAACCTAGGTGTTTTAATAAAACGCAATATAATTTATTGATAAATTTATAAATTAAAAAAGTACTATAGAATTAATAGTGCTAGGCCTGTTTGTATAAAAACTCACCATATGGCGCTGGAAATAATAGTGAAATTTATTAAAATTATAGAAAGTTTTAGTGTTTTTTACATTACTATCGATTTTATGTAAATTATTTTACGTTGGTCTAAACCTAATTGTTTTAATTAATGACAGTTTAGGTTATTAGGAAATTTAAAACTGTTACGAAAAACGTTGGTAAACTGGTAAAATCAAAAAATTGTGTTAGTTATCCTTGCAAGGTAAAAGGGTTACAGTTATTTTAATAAGCAGCCTTAAAAACTCTTCAACAGTTTAGTATTTCAATTAATACATGACATTTTTATTATTATGAAAACTATTTATAGCTTTTAGGTAATTTTTTTTAGGTCTGTTGTCTTGTCCGGGATTTTAAAATATTCACTGCAGGTTCAGATGTAAGATAAGATCTACAGTTGGCATTTGTTTAACATCTATGTAATGTGTGGGGTTTGGCAACTCGGCACTGTGACTGGGGTTGGTGCTAATAACCTAGCTGTCAATGTACCATTAAACCTTAATTCTCCTTTTTTGTGCACATGGTAATAGTATTGGTAAGTAAAAGAAAGTGATTGATTGAAATTGGGTTAAATTGCTCGAAATTTGATTAATAAGCCAAACTTATGTGAAATTGCTTGATTTTTTATTAATAAATAGTAATTGCGTAATAAAGTAGTAAGCCAAGATACTGCCAATAAAAGTAATAAGCTGACAGAATGATAAAGTGTTAAGCTGATAACGTAATAAAACAATAAGAAAACTAAGTTTTAAAAGGATAAACGGTAAAAAGATGGTCCATGCAATAGAAGTAGTCACTGTCAGGGGAGTAAAGCCTCTTTAAAAAAGTAGAAAATACTTGTAACAATAAAAAACAAAGGGGCATCATAAATTTTAAAAATAAAATTTGTGAAAGTCATAGGAAATTAGCATAAAACAAACAACAAATAAAAGTAGGAGGAACTAAGGGGCAGTAGAGTAATAGAACTAAGTAATTTCGTTAGTAATCTTTCCAAGGTAAAAGGGTTACAGTGCTTTCAATAATTGGTTTTAACTTTTTAGGGATTAAATATTTCATTTATTAATGTGATGTTTTTAATAACATTAAAAACTGTTCTAGTTTTAAGATAATTTCCTTTTTCTACAAATGGGGAATGATGTTGCTAACTAAAAGAAGGTAATAAATTGAAACTGTGTTAACTTGATCGACTTTTGAGCAATATATTGGTATTATATTAAATCGATTTACTTTTAGTGTAATAAATTCTAATTGTGTTCAATTGCAAGATTTTCTTTTAGTATTTAATAATTACAACAAATAAAAAATTGCCTTCACTGAGGTAAAGGAAAATAGAGTATTTTGTTTTTAGTGGGGGAAGAATGTCAAGTTATTTAGTAAGTGTACGGATTGAACTAGACATAAGTGTAAGTAAGCTGTAAATGGTAATTACATGAGTATTGTGGTTGCATAGTATGGTAAATAAATTTCATGGTATATCGTTTTAGGGGGCAGTGTTTACTTTTTTACATTTCACAGGAATAGTAAAATTATACATTTTTAGTGGTGAAACTAAAAGTTTCTATTTAGGATCAAAACAGGTTCTATAAACTCTTTCGCTTTGAAAGTCAGTTATTTGTAAGTATGAATTGGATATTTGTTAAAAGTTTTAAAATTCACTGGATTTTGTGAACTGAATTGAGATATAGTTACTAATGTGTTATAGTAGAGGTTACTTAAACAAATGGTTTGTTTTGTAGTTTTATTGGGTTTGGTTAACCTATTGAAGATTTCTGTAATGAAAAGTTCCAATAATATTGTTCTGTTGGAGTTAATTGACGAAACAAATTATAATTTGGGTATGGTGTTGGAGGTACTTTTCTTAAAAATGGATAGTCATTTTTTGAAAATTTTCTTGATAATGATTGTCCATTCTTTTACTTTTCAATACAAAGAAGTTTTTATAACAATTTAAAACTCATTGATTTCCACCACTACTGAACTCTGAAATTTGATAGCCTGTTCGTCGACCTATAATATTTTCTGCTTTTGTGAGGCATGTTTGACATTAATGTTATCAGTATGATGACACAGTCCGGTTTTATTGTTATGCAATTTGGGGACATTACCATCTTTCCGTCATGCAGAAGTGAGTAGGGGAATGTTAGTGCCATGGTTTGCTAAGCATTTTTAGCAGAATGACTAAAGCTCCGTCTCAATAATGGCTGGAAGTATTTCTATTTCGTGTTGTCAATAAAAACACAACGGCAGAGCTGCAACAGTTTCTACGGCTTTGTAAATATCTCTAGCGACAAGGGTAGTAGTATTATGGCGGGCATTATTTTGGCAACGCTATTTACCAAGAACAGTACTAGCATATTTTATTGTCCAGCGCCCTCCAAGGCTGAAGTGTCTGCTTACTGCCTACCTCATCATGTGGCTTTGTTTGTAATACTGTGTCTAATAAGGAAATTTGTACTTGTTCTTTACCTTACTACATTTATCCCTATATTTGTTTCCTGTAATCTATGATCAGTGCTAGTAATTCACAATGAGCTTTGATAATTATGTTTCTTCTTTTCATCAACCTGGTTACACCTATGTGTGGTCCACTTTCATCTAATTGCTACATCATTAAAAAACAACGTGTGAAGTTCAACTAAACTATGTATTAAACTGTAAATGACAATCTTCTATGATCATTTTATACTTTAGTTTGTGTGATTAAAATGCATAGCTCTTAGAGACTTAAACAAAAAAGTATTGATTTTTGAAATTTTGGACCATAAGGCATTGATTAAGAATACAAGGTCAGTACATATTTAAACATTAATTGCCGTGAAATTTTTTTAATACGATTCATGACCATGGAATTTAAAAAAAAAGAAATTTTTAGCGATTATGTATTAATAGATGGCTTCAATGGCACAAAAGAAAATAAGGCACACCACGAACCTTGCGAGTGTTCTGATGGTTCCACAATTAAAGCAAAAAAGTACATCCATGTGTACAGTGACTGAGCTACCAGCCCAGCAAATGCTGGATCGACGTAAACATACATGGGTTTAAAAACTGTAGTAATATTATAAATATAGGATAACAAAAACAGTTAAAGATTCGTGTGATGATGTGAAAACGTCAAATCTAGCAGAAGATGTAATTACCAAGCATGAGATTCCGAGTCATATTGTTGGCTTTGCTACTTCAAAATCTATGCATGTAAACATGTCCTTTCTTCTTTTTTCTTTTGTTTCCATGAGATTCCGAATTGCACAGAATTTAAAGTACCTGAGTCTATACACTGACTATTTATGGGCAGACTTTTAAAGTGTAGATTTTTTTCTGAATGGTTATTATGTGTTGTTTGTCACTTTTTTAAAACAAAAAGCTAAGACAGTGACGTGTAATGAAAGAAACTGGCTTAAATATTTAAATGGATACCATTGATTGCTTTTAGAAAATAACAACTATAATGTAAAAAGATAAATTTATAAATACTCACCAGGTTTTCCTGGAAAAAATTGACAAATTTTTATAAAATTTCCGGAGTTTTTAGTGTTTTGAACAAAACTCTAAATTCTGCTATTATTTCAAAATTAGTTTTATACTTTTTTAATAAATCCCAGTGTAAGGTACTCTTAAAAGTACAAGTTGATCCAAAGGAATTGCGATTTTAGAAAATTCGGGAATATTAAGGCCTGGTGGGCTTGTTCGTTCCTTTGCATGTAATGCTAATATTTGTTTCTGGTAATCTTCGGCTAGTGCTACTAAGCCCCAATGGTATTTGTTAATTGTGTTTCTACTTTTCATCCACCTGTTTACACCACTCATGGGCCTATTTTGTTCAATTCTTCCACAGTTAAAAACATTGTATGAAGTTCAAGTAAGCTATGTAAAAAACTGTAAACATCAATATTTTATACTAATTTCTTCCATTTATTTTGTTTGGTTTTAAAATGTATAGCTATTGGAGAAGTCTACAAAGAAACTCTCGAAAATACCAACTTGAAGCATTACTCAGCGTCTTGAAAAAAGTATGTAACGACCTACGCTTCATGGCTGTGACATATTAATCTTCACCTTACCAACCAAGCAAATGTTGGATTGAATTAAACATAAATGGGATTAAAGCAATATGGTACTAAGTAAAATACGGGATTTAAACAAAGGTTAAAGATTCCTGTTATGATGTGAAAAAGATTTTAGGAGAAAAAAGACAGCTTACAGCAGCAGATAACATTTTCCAGGAAGCAGACCCCCAGTCATTTCCTTGGATTTGCTAATTCAAAATCTATACATTTTACAAGTGTTTTTACTTCCTTTCTTCGTTAGAATGTAGTAGGTTTCGAATTGCACATAGTCCTTGTGGCCTACAACTATGGACTGATTTTTAAATAATTCTTTTGTTTTCAGGACATGAATTGTGTGCAGTTTGTATCATGTTAGACTCTGATGTGTAATGAAACAAAATGGCTGAAATATTTAAATCGATAACTTTGATTGCATTTTGCAAATACCAACTGTAAAATTGAAATAACTATATACAACTACTTACCAGGTTTTCCTAGAAATAAAAGAGAAATTTCAGTAAAATTATCGCAGTTTTATGTGTTTTGAAGATAAACAGTAAATTCTATTAATTTTTCAAAGTTTGTATAAGAAGTGGTTTTGTATTAAACCACAGAATATTTTTTTAAGAATTGACACGTACAAACTAATTACTAATTTTAAACAGGTTATAACGAAAAGATGGCAAATTGGCCATGTTTTTGACATTTTTGTTAAAGGGTTTAAAGAGAACATCTGATCTACATTCTACAGCCTTCCAATGAAGATACTGTAACAGACGTACGTTTTGCGTCTTGTGTTACCATTGTGCTGCAAATTACCTGCCACCTTAAATACCTATGCACACAAATTAAAGGTTCAAACCTGTTCGATACAGCACAAGGCTCCTCTTTTATCTCTGTACTGCGGTTTGATGATGGTGTTGATTGACTTAACAAAACGTCAACTGACTTTTAATTGGGTTAAATGGCTGTGTTTTTCACATTGTTGTTAAACAGTGAGTTCTTTCGGAATTTTTATTTGACTTATAAACATACAGACACTCTGAAATTGCCTATTGCATATCTTTGCTACTTCCATTCAAAGTCAGTGTAGCACGAAGTGTACCACAATATAAATGTATTATGTAATTTACATTGACGTTATGTATTCGTCTTGAAACAGTTTTAACCTCAGTATTTGTTTGCTTGAGCGCCTATAAAATGGTAAGTACATTGCTTTTATTAATACGTCAAGGGGGCAGATGAAATCTGATCTTGTTTTGCAGAAGAGAACTCACAAAAAACCTATTTGGAAAGTGCTAAATTTTACACGTGAAAGAAAATGCAACCAGTCTCAAAAAAATAGCAGTTAAAACAATGTGTTGATTTCAATTAAGTTATGCATTACACTTCATACGTCAACAAGCTTTACTAATTCCATAATTGTACTTACGTGGTTTTAAAAAAACATAGCTGTTAGGCAGCTCAACCACGAAACTTTTGAAAATGTCTTTTGTAACTTTTGTAACATACTGCCTTGATTAAGATTACAGGTATAGTTCGTACATTTAAGTTTCATGAAAAATATACAAAACGAACCAGCATTCATGATCATGCCCTTTCAAAAAATGAATTTAAAAACGGTCGTAAACGTTTCAGCTAGCCGCAGCAGCCAACATTGTCTGGTAATCTGACTCTCGTTAATAGTTTGGCATTGTAACCTCAAAATCTATACCTTTTATTTGTCTTTCTTTTTTTACTTTTCATTTAGATTGTTTCAAATTGCACGCAATTTATAGTTTATGTGATCTGCAACTATGTGCAATTTTGCGGTTCTTAAATGGTCAATTATTTTTTTCGATCATAGTATGCAGTTTCTTTTGTCTTATTTAAAATCTTTAGACATGGAAATATTACTAAAAATCAGCTTACATAATCAAATTCTAGGCGACTTTCAAACACAGGAGAGTTTTGATTGTATTTTACGTAAAATAATTACTTTAAAATGGTAAGAGTTATTAATGAATACCCACCATCAGGTCCTGGAAATAAGAGAGACATTTTATTAAATTAAAATAGCTTTTCAATGTTTCAAGATTTTAATGTCTAGGCAAATTTCTTCAAAATTTGTTCCAATCCTACTTTTTTTTTTAAATGTTAGTAGCCGTTATTGTTAAACATACAAGTAGATACAAACAAATCAAAAACTTTAAAATGCGTTACGACAAAATATGGTAAACTTACAGAGAATTAATTGTCAGCTTAGTCTTTCGTCAAACGGTTAAAAATGCTACTTTAGCACACATGCTTAACTTTACTGCCATGATGTAAATTACCAATGACTGTCAGTGACCATGCCACAGGCTTAGGTGCTCACCAATCTGCAGGGTGTCATGTACGACAATACTTTTTTTTCCAATATCAACATGTTCGATATAGTTCACGACAACATTTTTAACATGCAGCAATTACCGCCATAGGATACCACTCTCTGTTACACATCCATTTATATTATTATGAGTAGCTTGTTATGAATTGGGCAGGAAAATGGAAAGAATTTAGGCCCTGTGTTGACACCGGAGAATAATAGTGCGAACAGAAGAATGCAGTATAACACGTGTTAATATAGCATTATTGTTAATGTGTTATCGATAAAACAATATGATTGTTGGATAGTATTACATACTACCTAAATATGATATGACATTAATCTGACTAACGTTACAACAAGCATTTTACAGTCGCAAAATCAAAGGTGGTCTTATTGCCTAAATGGTAGTTCCCACTGGCAATTGTCGACAATCTTATTTAGCCGCTTTTCTAGATAATTTTTAAACTGATTTTCCGTACCTTACTTAAAATCAGTGGTCATCCTGAAGCACAAAGTTATGTTCGCTATTTCACCAATTTTTAGCAAAAGATGACAGACTTCGTTACCAGGCAAAATCTAATGCTACCTTTTCCAGCAGAAAGATGAACAGAGAAAACGTGCTTTTTTGCTTTGGTAGAACTAAATGTTCCCAGACCAGACTGTAGTACTAAACTTTGATAGCTGCAGTAACAGTCATTGACTACATCTGTGGTACAGATTATTACTTGACTATGGTAAAGTGTGAGGGTAAATGCTGTCTGTATCATCCAAATACAAGTTTCATGGCGTGCTCTAACTTCGATTGCGTTTTGTAAATACCAACTATAAAATTGATATAACTATATATAACCACTTACCAGGTTTTCCTGGAAATAAGAGAGAAATTTTAGTAAAATCATCGCAATTTTAAGTGTTTTGAACATAAACAGTAATTTCTTTGGTAAATTAAAAGAATTTACTGTTTATGTACTAAACCGCTGCATAATGTTTTGTAAAAAAAATAGGCTGGTCTAAATTAATTACTAATTTTAGAAAGGTTATGACGGAAAGATGGCAATTGACCATTATTCTTCTCTTTCAAAGGGTTAAAAGAGAAGATCTGATGAAGATACCATAATACACAGAAACACAAGTGTTTTGTGTTACCATTGTACTGCAAAGTAGGTGTCCGATATAAATGCCCATGTCCACAAATTCAGGTGTTCAAACCTGTTCGGTTCAGCACAAAACTCCCCTTCAGGTTCCATGGTTTCAGCTGGAAGCACCAAAAACCGCTACAGGTAGGTTACCATGATCTCTACACTGTGTTTTAATGACGATGTTGATTGACATAATGAAACGTCACATGAATTTTAATAAGGTTAAATGGCTTTATTTTTATATTCTTATTAAACAATGGGTTGTTTCTGAATATTTTATTGACTTGTAAAGATACTGACACTCCGAAGTTGCTTGTTGCATATCTTTGCTGCTTCCACAGTGTAGCACAAAGTGTACCACAATATACAATTTCTGATGTAATATACAATGACGTTATATATTTGTCTTCAAACAGTTTTAGCCTCAGTATTTGCTTAAGCACCCAAAAAAATGGTAGGTACGTTGCATTTATTAATAAGTCTGATATCTTAATTTTTTTGCTGAAAGGAACTATCAAAAAACCTAGTTGGCAAGCGCTAAATAATATACATGAAAGAAAATGCTCACCAGTCTCAAACAAAACCTCAGGTAAAACAATGTGTTGATTTCAGTTAAGCTATATATTAAATTTCATACTTTAATATGCTACACTAATTCCTGGATTGTACTTTATGTGGTAATAAAATGCATAGTTGTTAGACAAATCAACAAAGAAACATTCGAAAATATGTATGAAATACGGTATTAAGGCAGATCCAATGTCCTACAACATTTCAAGGAAAACATACATGCGCTGTTTTTTTTTAAATTTTGTTCCACTGAGCCTTGATTACGAATAGTATGGAAACACTCATTATAGTAAGCTTCATAAAAAATATATGAAAGGCACTAGTATTTACAGCTGTACCATATTTAAAAAAAATTATTTGTATATGGTAAAGAAATGACAGCAGTACCAGGTAACATTTTATAGGAGACTCCGTATCATTTTGTTGTCTTTGCAATTTCAAAACCTATATATTTAGGATGTGTTATTTCTTTCTTTTTTATTTTTATCAGGGAGGCTTTGAATTACCCTCAAATTATAGTTTGTGTGACGTGCAACTGAAGCGTGGTTTTTAGTTCATACAATTGTCTTTCTGATCCAACAGTGTTAGTATCTTGTTTGATGTTGTAATGAAAAATGTTTATACACTATCATATACTGGAAAAAAGAGATTTTAGTAAATACCCATCAGGTAATCTTGAAAGTAATAGAGAATTATTATGTAAGGACTGCCAATTCCATTCCGAATTCTTGAAACTTCATTCTAATTCTTGTTGTTTTAATGAACTCAGTATAAGTTATTGGTAAACGAAAAAGTAGGTTAAAAAAACCTGCAAAATTTGAAACATGTACAACAAAAGATGATAAACTCTGCAAATATTTATCGTATTGGCCAATTATCTGAATAGGTTAAAATTGGCCTTCAGCTCTGTGTTATCTCAATATGGATATTAAACATCGCAGAGGGAGAAATCCTTTGTATTACATTCATATTCCAAAGTAGCTGTCAAGTGTAAATGACTATGACCTTCCCACTGTTTTAGGATCCCATCAATCTCCTGTGTGTGCATAACATACTACAACAGTGGGCTTTTTAGTCCATGAATTTCTACAATAGTTGGCACTCTACTCAAGAACGTTTTCATCGTAAATCGCTTATCTCCACAGGGTGTCAATCTACCTTACATATCAGTTCTTGTTGTTATGAGTTACATGCCATGAAACTTGTGAAAAATGTAAAATATTTATGTCGTATGGAGTGCTGGGTGTCACTGAAGAATGTTGAAAATTTATACGTCAGCTTCTGCATGAATTTGTGCGTTAAACCCTGCAGTTCCCCATAATTGACATGTTAAATTGTGATCGTGTCGAAATTATATCATTGCGTCATAAAATTTCTCCGCAACGATCGAACCACTTGAACTATGTAGGATGCCATTCATCTGACTCAACCACAAAACTTTCGAAAGTATCTAATGGAATGAATTTATAATGGTAGAAACAATGATTTATTGTTTTACAAAAGAATGTTTTGTAACATTATGCCTTCATCAAGATTATAAGGTTAGTTCGTTTATTTCAGCTTCATGAAAAATTTATGAAACGACCCAGCATTTATGACTATGCTATATCAAAAATGAAATTTAAAACGTTCGAAAAGATATCAGCTAGCATCAGCAGCCCACATTTCTGATTATCTGATTCCACGTTATTATTTTGGTTTTGTTACATCAAAATATATACCTTTTATGTGGTCTTTGTTTTTTGCTTTTGATTTAGATTGTTTCTAATTGCACGTAATTTATAGTTTACGTGACTTGCAACTATTTGCAATCTTGTGGCTTTTAAAGTGATCAATTATTTTTTTTTACCGATTAAATATGTAGTTTCTTTCGACTTGTAATATTCAAAATCATTAGACACGGAAACATTATTAAAAAAATTAAATTACATAATCGAATTTGTAGCCAACTTTGAAAAATTGGAGAACTTTTTTGCATTTTATGTAATATAATTACTTTAAAATGGAAAGAGTTATTTATGAATACTCACCGTCAGGTCCTGGAAATGAGAGAGAAGAGAGAAGTTTTATAAATTAGGGCAACTTTTTAATATTTTAATATTTTATTGTCTATGTGAATTACTTCAAAATTTGGTCTAAACCTATTTGTTTTAAAAAATGGCAGTAGACGTTATTGTTCAACATACAAGAACATAAAAGGAAATTATGAATTTAAAAATACGTTTCGATGAAATATGGTAAACTGACCGTATTAATTGTCAGCTTAGTTACGTTCGTCAATTGGTTAAAAAAGAATTATTAGTTTAGCACAAATGCTACACATTACCATTGTGCTGTAAATTAGCATCGACTGTCAGTGATCATGCCTCAGGTTTAGGTGCTTAATGTTCTACAGGGTGTGTCATGTACGACAATACTTATTTATTAATTCCAATATCATCATGTTCGATATAGTACATGACAACATTTTTAGCGTGCAGCACTTACCACCACTGGATACCACATTCTGTTACACATCCATTTATATAATTAGGAGTTGCATGTTAAAAAATGGGCAGGATAATAGAAACATTTTAGGCCCTGTGTTGATACTAGAAAGTAATAGTGCAAACAGAAGAATGCAGTATAACAGCGTTATTGCTAACGTGATACCGACAAATAAATACCATTGCTGGATAGCAAGTAAATATGACATGAGATTCATTTCAGTTTCAGTATAACAAGCATTTTACATTAGAAAAGTTAAAGGTGGTCCGATTATCTAAATGGTAATTCCCACTGGTAATTATCAACATTCTTACTTACCTGCTCTCCTTGATGATTTTTTTTACTGAATTTACCGTACCTCACCTAAAATCAATAGTCATCCTGAAGTACAAAGTTGTGTTCGCTATTTCGCCGATTTTATGACAAAAGATGACTTTTGACAGGCTTCGTTACTAAAAAAAAACTAATGCTACCTTTTCACACAGCAGCATGAACAGCGAAAATGTGCTTTTTGCTTTTCCTCTCCTCTACAAAATAAATGCTCCCTGATCAGGCTTGTAGCCTCATCCATCAGTTGTAAAACTTGATGCTTGAAGTAACAGTCATTAACATAATCTGTATTACGGAATATTTTTTGATTTTTGTAAAGTGTGAGGTAGAGGCTGCCTGTTTCATCCAACTACAAGTTTCATGACGTTTACTAACAACAATGTTTACTCTATAACTTCGATTGTATTTTTCATATATCAACTATAATATTGAAATAACTATATGTAACTACTTACCAGGTTTTCCTAAAAATAAAAGAGAAATTTCAGTAAAATTATCACAGTTTTAAGTGTTTAGAACATAAACAGTCAGTTCTATTATTTTCACAAAGTTTGTATCAAAACTGCAGCATAATGCTTGTTAAAAGAATAGACAGGTCTAATTAATTACTAATTAAAAAAAGAATATGACGAAAAGATGGTAACTTGGCCATATATTTAAAATTTTTGTCAATGGGTTAAAAGGGAATGAAGTTACTATTATACTTAGAAGCACAAATATTTTGTGTTACCATTGTACTACAAAATAGATGCCAGATCTACATGCCCATGACCAAAAATTCAGGTGTTCAAACCCGTTCGGTTCAGCACAAAACTCCCCTTCTAGTGCCATGGCTTCAGCTAGCAGCAACTAAAACCTCCGCAGGTAGGTTACCATTATCTCTGTACTGTAGTTTGATGATGATGTTGATTGACATAACAAAACGTCACATGAATTTTAATGTGGTTAAATGGCTCTATTTTTTACATTGTTATTGAATAATGGGTTGTTTCTGAATTTTTGTTTGACTTATAAAGCTACTGACAGTCCAAAGTTGCCTATTGCGTACCTTGATCTATTATTTTTCTTATCAATCAAAGTATGTATTTTCTTTCGATTTGATATTCAAAATCTTTAAACATGGGAATATTACTAAATAATCAGCTTACATAATCGAATTTATAGGCAACTTTGAAAAACAGAAGAAGTTTTAGCACATTTTACGTAATATTATTATTTTAATAAACTGGAAAGATGTATTTATGAATACTCACCATCGACTCCTGTAAGTAAGAGAGAAATTTTATTAAAGTAGGGCAGCTTTTTAATATTTTATTATTTTAATGTTTACGCTAATTCCTTCAAAGTTTGGTCGAAACCGATTTATTAAAAAAAAAAGGTAGTAGAACTTATTCCTAAACATACAAGTAGATAAAAGAGAACTATACAAATTTTAAAATACTTTTCGACGAAATATGGTAAATTGACAGGGTATTGTCACCTTAGTCACTTTTGGCAATTGGTTAAGAAAGAATCCTCACTTTACCACTGTACTGTAAATTACAAAAGAATGTCAGTGATCATGCCTGAGGTTTAGGTGCTAACTGTTCTGCACGGTGTTTCATATACGACAATACTTATTTATTTATTCCAGTATCATCATGTTTGATATAGTACATGATAACATTTTTAGCATGCAGCAATTACCGCCACAGGATTTCACACTCTGTTACACATCCATTTGCATTCTTATGAGTTGCATTTTAAGAATTGGCAGGAAAATGTAAAGAATTTATGCCATGTGTTGATACTGGGGAGTGATAATAAGAACAGAAGAATGCAGTATAATCCGAATTATTATAGCGTCATTGCTAATGTGTTACTAATAAATTATTACGATTGCTGGATAGCATTATACATATAGATACTAATTACGATACGACATTTACCTCAATAACATTATAACAAGCATTTTACAGTAGATAAGTCAAAGCTGACCTGATTATCGAAATGGTAATTCCCACTGGTTTTTATCAACACTTTTACTTATCTGTTTTCCTAGATAATTCTTTAACTGAATTACCAAACCACAGTTCAAATCAGTGGTTATAATGAAGCACAAAGTTATGTTTGTACTTTGACCAAATGAATGACAAAAGATGACTTTTGACAGACATCGCTACTAGGAATAAATGAATGCTACCTTTTCAAGCAACACCATGACCTGCGTAATGTGCTTTTTGCTTTTTGTCCCCTCTATAAAACTAAATGATACTGGATCAGGCCGTCCCTCAACTGTAAAATTTTATTCCTGCAGTAACAGTCATCCACTACATCTGTGGTACAGATAATTATTTGCCTATGGTAAAGTGTAAGGGTAAAGGTTGTCTGTATCAACCAACTATAAGTTTAATGGCGTGCACTAACAACAATATTTAACTCTATAACTTCGATTACGTTTTTCAAATAACAACTATAAAATTGAAATAACTATATATAACTACTTACCAGGTTTTCCTGAAAATAAAAAAGAAATTTCAGTAAAATTATCACAGTTTTAAGTGTTAGAACATAACCAGTCATTCCTGTTATTTTTCAAAGTTTGTATGAAAACTGGTTTTGTACTAAACTGCAGCATAATGTTTGTTAAAATAATAGACAGGTCGTACTTATTACCATTTTTAATAAGGTTATGACGAAAAGATAGCAATGAATATGGATATTTTTGACATTTCTGTCAATGGGTTAAAGGAGACCATCTGATGAACATACTGTAAAACACAGAAACACAGGTGTTTTGTGTTACCATTGTGCTGGAAAGTATGTGCCAGCTCTAAATGCCCATGCCCACAAATTCAGGTGTTCAAAGCTATTCCGGTCATCACAAAATGCCATGCCCTTCAGTTGGCATTGCCTAAAACCTCCATAGGTAGGTTACCGTTATCTCTCTACTGTGGTTTGATGACGATGGTGATTGACATAAATTCTTGAGCGAGCAAAGCGTAGCCAATAACTAATACCAAAATTGCAAAATGTTGGTTGGTTCGTTGGTTGGTTGAACATTTTTATTCTGGGTGGAGCCCAAACGAAAGATCGGATTGGAATGAAATTTGGTACAACGCTTAACACTCCAAAAAGTATTGCTTAGCCAAAATTTGCCATAAATCAAACGATTATTACGGAAAAAAATACAAATTTTTGAATGGATTTATAAATCTAGCCCATCGTGAATAGTTAAGGAATTCTGATGAAGCATATACCTGTTGGTGGTAGTCAGTGAACTTTAAAAAATATGGCAAATTTAAGTTTGGTAGCTGATTTCTGGTCGATAACCTTTTGTGACGTAACTCAATGAAATAATAACATTTGATCATTGCATTTAACTTCTACAGGAAGTACACAACCATAAAAAACCAAAAGGATTCCACAAACATCACACTTTAGTTTCAATTGAAAAAAGAATGTTGGGAGAAATTCACTTCAGCATGGTGAGGAAAGTGTTTTTAAACTAGCATTGGAAATCCTGAATATGAAACCTGAAAACATGGCATCAAAAAAAGTGTATTTCCAGTGTATGATTTTTGCTGTTGGCTAATATCCAATTTTCCTTATCATCATGGTATCAAGACAAAGCGGTATATATAAAGCGAAATTATAGCCGTAGACGGCGTATTTATAGCACAGCATGAAACAATAATATACCTGCCTCGAATAGTTTAAAGATTCAACGTCACCACAGTAACGTGAAATCTCGAAACCAAAACTGTACTGCATAATGGAATAGTCCTAACTTTCGAACCCAATATTGTTACTGCTGTTACTTACGAAATCGGCAAGTAAAAATTCGGTCTAAATGCAAAAATTTAGACCTAACACCTAAAATCGGCCTAATAGCTAACACATTTTTAACGTACAATTATCATGTTATTACTTTTTTTATACAATAGAGATCGCTGTTACAGTGGGCAATAGAGGATTGTGCCACAAAATATACGTTGTTGGAAGTGTCTAGTTTTAAACCAGCGTAAATATTTTGAATCTTTTGAAATTTCTATTGATTGTTAAATATTGTGCTGATGATTGTTTGTATTGCATTTAAATGCCTTATGTATATATTTTTTTTCATATACGGACTACACGTTGCACAGTAGTTGTTTTAAACATTGTATGAATATTTGGTGGCGGCAGCTAAAACAGCGGTAGCTATATCTTCTGTACTTTACTTTTAGTTGTGGCGACGATGGCTCACAGCTTTAGTGTGGGCTATGAAAAGAGGCTACAAATAACTAAGAGAAACTAAATGCTGCAGCAAACGAAAACCTATTAAAATAAATATGATACGTGGCTTTGGTCTATGTACTTGAAAAAAGCTGAGATAAGAAAAAGGTCAGTAAAGAGCAGAAGTACATCACACCAAAAGGCAAAGGGCCCAATTTAGCCTGAGTGAGTATTGCACACAGATATTTAAGGAGTATTAACGGAGTTTAATGGTATCGTCATTAAACTAACAATAAGTTGGCAAAAGGCCCAAAGCCTGTTTCCTAGTAATACGTAAGGTTAAATTGCTTTATTTTTTACAATGTTATTAAACAATGGGTTGTTTCTGATTATTTATTTTACTTACACTCTGAAAGTGCCTATTGTATATCTTGATCTATTATTTTCCCTATTGATCCAAATATGTATTTTCTTTTGTCTTGTAAAAAATCTTTAGACATGGGATTATTAGTAATAATCAGCATACATAATTGAATTTAAAGGCAACATTGAAAAACAGGAGATTTTTTTTATCACATTTTACGTAATAAATTACTTTAAACTCGAAAGAGATATTTATGAATACTCACCGTCAGGTCCTGGAAGTCAGAGAAAATTTATATTAAATTAGGGAAGCTTTTTAATGGTTAATTTTTTTAATGTCTATGCGAATTTCTTCAACGTTTGGTCTAAACCTGGTTGTTTTAAAAAAGCTAGTAGACCTTATTGTTGAACATACAAGTCGATAAAGGGGAACTACTAAAAATTGTTTTCGACGAAGTATGGTAAATTGCCAGAGTATTAATTGTCAGCTTAGTCACTTTCGTCAATTGGAGGAAAAAGGATCATCACTTTACGCACATTTCAAGCCTATCCCCATGTCCGTGATACCTCTGTGAGCGGCACTAGCAAAAATGCTTCACTTTACCTGCGTACTGTAAATTAAAAAAGCTGTCAGTGTCATGCCTCAGGGTTAGGTGCTAACTGTTATGCAGGGTGTATCATGTACTACAATACTTATTTATTGATTCCAATATCATCATGTTTGATATAGTGCATGACAATATTTTTAGCATGCGGCACTTTCAATCACACGATACCACACTGCGTTACACATCCAATTATATGATTATGAGCTGCATGTTAAGAATTAGGCAGGATAATGTAAACAATTTACGCCCTTTGTTGATACAGGGAAATGAGAGTGTGAACAGAAGAATGCAGTATATCTTGTATTATTATAGCATTATTGCAAATGTGTTACCGATAAATCAATACGATTGCTAGATAGCATTACAGAGTAATTAATTATGATATGACATTCATCTGAATAACGTAATAACAAGCATTTTATAGTAGAAAAGTCAAAGTTGGACCTCTGATTATCTAAATGGTCATTCCCACTGGTAATTATCAACACTCTTACTTAGCTGTTTTCCTTGATAGCTTTTTAACTGATTTACTGTACCTCACATAACATCAGTGGTCATCCTGAGGTACAATGTTATGTTCGCAATTTGACCAAATGTATGACAAAAAATGACTTTTGACAGACATCACTACTAGGAATAAATGAATTCTACCTTTTCAAGCAAAACCATGACCTGCGTAATGTGCTTTTTGATTGTTCTTCCCTCTACAAAACTAAATGATCCCGGATCAGGCTGTCCCTCAACTGTAAATATTGATTCCTGCAGTAACAGTCATTGACTACATCTGTGGTACAGATTATTATTTGCCTATGGTAAAGTGTGAGGGTAAAGGTTGTCTGTATCATCCAACTATAAGTTTAATGGCGTGCACTAACAACAATATTTAACTCTATAACTTCGATTACGTTTTTCAAATACCAACTGTAAAAGTGAAATACCTATATATAACTACTTACCAGGTTTTCCTGAAAATAAAAGAGACATTTCAGTAAAATTATCGCAGTTTTAAGTGTTTAGAACATAAACAGTCGTTTCTGTTATTTTTGAAAGTTTGTATCAAAACTGGTTTTATACTAAATTACAGCATAATGCTTGTTAAAAGAAGAGACATGTCAAACCTATTACTATTTTTAAAAAGGTTTTGACGAAAAGGTGGCAATTTGATGATATTTTTGACATTTCTGTTAGTGGGTTAAAGGAGAACGTCTGATGAAGACACTATAAAACACAGAAACACAGGTGTTTTGTGTTACCATTGTGCTGCAAAGTAGGTGCCAGCTCTAAATGCCCATGCCCACAAATTCAGGTGTTTAAAGCTTTTCGGTTCAGCACGAAATGCTCCTTCTTTGCCATGGCCTTCAGTGTTGGCATTGCCTAAAACTTCCATGGGTAGGTTACCGTAATCTCTGTACTGTGGTTTGATGACGATGGTGATTGCCATAAAAAAAGTCATCTGAATTTTAATTGGCAGAGCGAGCAAGCAAAGCAAGCGAAGTGTAGCCTATAACGGACACCAAATTGCAAAATGTTGGTTGGTTCGTTGGTTGATTGCACATTTTTAGTTTAGGTGTAGCCCAGACGAAAGATCGGATTGGAATTAAATTTGGTACAACGCTTGATACCCCAAAAAGTATTGCTGAGCCAAAATTTGCCATAAATCGAACAATTATTACGGGAGAAATTACAAATCTTTGAATCGATTTTTAAAACTAGCCCATCATAAATTTGTAATCGTGAATAGTTAAGGAATTCTGATGAAGCATACACCATGTTGGTGGTATTCAGTGAACTCTAAAAAATATGGCAAATTTAATTTTGTTTGCTGCTTTCTGGCTGATAACCTTTTGTTACTTAACTCAAAGAAACAATAACATTTGATTGTGGCATTTAACTACTACAGGAAGAAACACAACCATAAAAACCAAAAGGATTCCGCAAACATCATTAGTTTCAATTGAAAAAAGAATGCTGGGAGAAATTCACTTCAGCATGGCGATGAAAGGGTTTTTTAAACTAGCGTTGGGAATCCTGATAAGAAACCTGAAATCATGGTATCAAGGAAAAGTGGTATACTTAAAGCGAAATTATAGCCGAAGACGTCCTGATTATAGCACAGCGTGAAACAATCATATGCCTGCTAGAATAGTTTAAAGATTACACTTTGCCACAGTAAAGTGGAATCTCGAAACAAAAATCGTGCTGAATGATGGAATAGCACGAAATCTTTCGAACCAATACCGTTACTGCTGCTACTTACGAAATCAGCAAGTAAAAACTATGCCTAAATGCAAAAATAGGCCTAATAGCTAACACATTTGTAACCCACAATTATCATGGTTATTACTTTTTTATATACAGGGTGTTTAAAAAAAACGCTACACGTCGATGTTGAAGTCCAACAACCATTCCCCGTCGCTTATCCATGACCTCAGAAAATAATTCATGAAAGTTATTCCTGACCTCAGGAAAGAAATCTTTTATTTGTTTTTTCAAATAAGAACGCAAAAGGTAACAAAAGCATGTGACAACCCTGGTTGGTGGTGGTTGGGGGGCAATAAAAGCCCATAATTAGATTTCAAAAGTAAAAAGGAAAAAAAACCATTTATTTGGCCAGCAAGCAAAATAGCTATATAAAAGATTTTACAGTATCTGGATACCAAATAAAAACGCAAAAGGAAAAAAAAAGCATGTGCCAACCCTGGTTAGTAGGCGGAGGGGAAAAGGGGAACAAAACAAATATTAAAAGCCCATAATCAGATTTCAAGTAAGAAGGAAAAAAACATTTTTTTGGCCGTAAAGCAAAATAGCTATAATAAAGGCTTTTACGGTGTTTGGATTCCAAATAAAAACGATCGGGTTCATCTTCGTTTAGGGCGTGGATACGCTGTGGACGGTACATCTTCAAGCCTATGTCCTTAATCAGCCTATTAACTGAAGGCAGTAACACACCCGCTTGCCGTTCCAACTGACGCTGAGACGTCGTTGGTTCATCAAGCAACCCGTGGTGGATCTCGGCGGCATTTTCGATCGTTCGTGCCGTTCGTTTACGGCCAGAATGGCCCCTATGTTGATTTTCCACAGAACCTGTGGTTTCAAATTTCTCCACCAAATGTGCCACTGTACATTGGCATGGAGGTGGCTGAAGATACGTAGCCTGCCACCTCACCAAAACGTCTGATATCATATTATCGTTTTGGTAATACCATATAATAATATTGATACGTTGGACTTTGGTGTAGGTTCATGCGTGGCATGTCGTTATGACATACAAAAAGAACCAGTGGTTGGCTATCGAACAAAGCTTATACAAAAAAGAACAAACTGTATTGAATGATACGTATCAGGTTGTACGCACCTAACTACTGTCACGTTCAAATGTATGGACCAACTAGTACTACAGTATACTACACATCACACAATACTGCATGTCCCACGGACAGCAGGTCCCATGACTCAACTTTCCGTGCAACGGCAGTAAAGCTGAAGGGCAACATAATTATAGCATTAACCAAAGTTACTAAATCGGTAATAAAACTCAGCCAATTACAGTAAGTACAGTACTGTAAACTGCGAACTATACTGTCAGATAACGTTAATCGGCCTTTTGTGCAGCAAGTGGTGCGGCGATTATATGTGAATACTGGATAGTTGTTAATTCAGTCGGTACATTCGGCGCAGGTGCGCAGCCCCCACCCCTGCAGCCCCCGCAGCCCCCGCACGTGGGGAGGGGGTTGCCTACTGGACCGAAGAGCACGAAACGCGGTGAGGCCTTTATAGTGGACTATAGCATTGATTTTTTGTTTACAAAGTCGTGCTAAGTTCAGTTCCAGAGAACCATGTAGCGTAGCAAGGTTAAGGTTTCGAATGAAAGAGCATTCTTTCTACGCCTAAGCGACGTGAAAATGGCCTGTTTATGTATAAAGCTTACAGTTTGGAAGCAGTTAATAATTACGTTTAAAATTTGTTTGCTAGCTAACAACAAAATTGTAAGCCCAACACGATAAAATGGTTACATTTTTTCGAAACGTCGTATCAGCTTCAGGAGCAGTGTTAAATTGTTGAACACATAGTCGCAACATAAATCGTGCTGATTGTTAAATAAAAAAAAGTGGTTAACAAATTAAACTAGTTATGTTAAAAAACAAGCTTAACAGTATTACAAAAAATACAATTTCAATGGCAATGAAGTGCCTTCTTCTGCCTCTGTCGTAAAGCATTGACCTTTTTCCTAGTTCACGTATGGTTACATTAAGCACTACAGAAAAAAGTGTGTTTAAAATGAAATTCAGTTTAACAGGGATTTGCTTAAATTTTATTTTAATTTGCAATTCCACTTGCAGTTTTACTTGCAATTGTGGGTAAGGTATTTTTTAATTGCGGCGAATGGGATTTTCTCTTTATTTTTTGTGGAGCCGGGGGGAGGGGGAGGCTCTCTTCATTTTAATTCTAGTGCGGGGGTATATAAAATGTCCTGGCTACTGTCCTGATTGGGCGATTCGATTTCTACAGGGTATCAGGGATGAAAGGCCGCAGAAGCTACGTTGTACTGCCGCCGTACAAGGGGCTCCCCCCCCCCCCATCATCCATTGTTGCCACATGCGTTTTTCCTTTTGAGTTGTTATTTGGAATCCAAATACTGTAAAAGCCTTTATTTTAGCTATTTTGCTTCTCTGGCCAAATAAGTGTGTTTATTTCTTTTTACTTGAAATCTAATTATGGGCTTTTATTGTTTGTTATGGTCAAGCCCCCCCCCCCCCCCGCCCAACCAGGGTTGCCACATGCGTGTTTTTCCTTTTGCGTTTTTATGTGGAATCCAAATACTGTAAAAGCCTTTATTTTAGCTATTTTGCTTAACGGCCAAATAAATGTGTTTATTTCTTTTTACTTGAAATCTAATTATGGGATTTCATTGTTTGTTTTGGTTCCCCCCCACCAACCAGGGCTGTTGCATGCTATTGTTACCTTTTGCGTTCTTATTTGAAATGCAAATAAAAGCCTGAGGTCAGGAATAACTTTCTTGATTTCTTTACTGAGGCCAGGGATAAGAGTTACAGTGACGGGGAATGGTTGTTAGACTTTTGTTTGACGGGGAATGGCTGTTGAAATTTGACGTGTAGCGTTTTTTTTGATAGAGGTGTGCGCCTCAAAATATTCGTTGGTGGAAGTGTCAAGTTTTAAACCTGTGTAAGCACTAGAAATCTTTTAAATCTTTTATAAATTGATAAAAGCTATTGTAGTGATGATTGTTTAAATTGCAGTTAAATGCATATTATTATTTTTTTAATATGCAGATTACACGTTGCACAGTAGTTGCTTTAAACAATGTATGAATTTTTGGCAGTGTCAGCTAAAACAGAGTTGGCTATATCTGCCGTACTTTATTTGTAGTCGTGGCGGCGATGTCCCACAGTCTTAGTGGGGGCAATGAAAAGAGGCTACAAATAACTAAAGGAAACTAAATGCTGCAACAAACAAAAGCCTATTAAAATAAATATAATAAATGGCTTTGGTCTATACACTTGAAAAAAAGCTAAGATAAAAAACGGTCAGCAAAGAGCTGCAGTACGTCACACCAAAAGGCTAAGGGTTTAATTTAGCCCGAATTAGTATTCACGCAGATTTTTAAGGAGCATTAACGGAGTTTACTGGTATCATTATTAAACTAATATAATTTTAAATTAAGATCTGTTTGCTATGCTGACAATATGCCCAAAGCCCGTTTCCTCGTAAGATATTAGGTTAAATGGCTTTATTTTTGACATTGTTATTGAACAATGGGTTGTTTCTAAATTTTTATTGACTTATAAAGATACTGACACTTCAAAGTTCCCTATTGCGTATCTTGATCTATTACTTTCCTTTTGATCAAATTATGTATTTTCTTTTGACTTCAAAATCTTTAGACATGAGAATATTAATAATAATCAGCTTACACAACCTAATTTACAGGCAACTTTGAAAAACAAAAAAACTTTTATCACATTTTACATTAGATAATTCCTTTACACTGGAAAGAGATATTTATTAATACTCACCATCAGCTCCTGTAAGCAAGAGAGAAATTTTATTAAATTAGGGCTGCTTTTTAATATTTTAATATTAGAATGTCTACCTTATTTTCTTCAAAGTTTGGTTTAAACCTATTTGTTTAAAAAAAAGGTGAGTAGACCTTATCGTTAAACATACAAGTAGATAAAGGAAACTACAATGGTTAAAATACTTTTCGACGAAATATGGTAAATTGACAGGGTATTACTTGTCACCTTAGTCACTTTCGACAATTGGTTGAGAAATGATACTCACTTTAGCACAAATGCTTCACTTTACCACTGTACTGTAAATTACCAAAGACTGCCAGTAATCATGCCTGAGGTTTAGGTGCTAACTGTTCTGCACGGTGTTTCATGTACGGCAATACTTATTTATTTATATCAATATCATCATGTTCGATATAGCACATGACAACATTTTAGCATGCAGCAATTACCGCCACAGAATTTCACACTCTATTATACATCCATTTGTATTCTTATGAGTTGCATGTTAAGAATTGGGCAGGAAAATGTAAATATTTAAGCCCTGCGTTGATATTGGGGAGTAGGGTGGAGTGAAAAAAACCTATTTTTTCCAAATCAGCAGGCGACAGAAAATGTGTGTTTTGGTCTCCTTATCACTCTTCCAAAAGCAAAAAAATTCTAAAAATTTGTTTAGATGTGCCCCCAAGGACTTAAATTTTGCGGAAGTAATGAAAATTAGTCATATTTATCAACATTTTCCGTTGATTATAAAATTCGAATTCCAAATCAGCAGGTTGTGGAAGAGTTATCTGTTGGATGCCTTATCACAGTCCTAAAAGCCAAAAATTCTTTTAAAAATGTTTACAGTTGCCCTCAGGGGAGCAAAGTTTAAGATTTTTGTGAAAATCAGACATTTATGTCAACATTTTCTGTTGGCTATAAAATTTTAATTATAGATAGACAGGGTGCAGGAACATTGTTTGTTTGCTGATTTATCACATTCCTAAGAGCAAAAAATACAAAAAAAATTTAAGAGGTGCTCTCAGGGGCCGAAAGTTTGCAGTTTTTATGAAAATTTGCTATATTTGTTTACATTATCTTTTGACTGCCGGATTGGAATTTAAAAATGGTAAAGGTTCAAAGGGTACCTTAGGAATCTGTACACTATTACAATGTATAACATATTTGACTTCAGACATCGATATAATTGTCTAAAGATGCTCGTAGTTGAGGCATTTCATAAAAATATGTTTACGTTCCTATTTATTCTAATAATTCTCATATTTGAATAACACCACTTCAGATATATGCTTTTACTTTATTCTAAGAAAATGTACTTACCTTTTATGAACAATGTTACGAAATACAATATTATTAGAGCCAAAATTCTGCTTTGGGGTTAAATTCTTTTTATCGGTGAATGGGATTCAATGAGGTCCTGAATGACGCCACCTCTCTGCTCTACTCCGCAGACTGCTGCTGAAGCTTTTGTTGCACTACGAATGCATTTTTCTGTTCCTCGAGTATTGCAGGGAAATTCATAAATTTAAACGTTGCTGCTGCTTCCTCAAGAGTATTTATACAAGCATTAACTTCAGTTAGATCCTTTGCGATAGGTGGCTCACTTCTTGCGATATCTTGCTTACTCACCACATCGATGGACTTCTCAGCCGAAAAGTTCAGTTTTTGGACTTTGATTTGACGTATAGTTGCTAATGCTGTATTATGATCCTGCCTTGCAGTTAGAATTCTCCTACATGCAATCTCTCGAACACACTTCCTTTGATCTGTCAGCCTTGAAACGAGACTGTTCTTAGAGCGGTCAAAGCATCTATTCTTTTGTATCACTGAATCAACCATTGTCTTTAGATCCGGTTTTAAAAATCCTGAGTATTTAATCATTCTCATGAGATTTTGAATTCCCTCGGTGCAGAAAGACTTGGTTTTGATATGAAACCAAGTTGGTGTGTATACCTTCACGTTAAAAGTTGATATAACTGAGAATTTCAGAAGGATTCTCTGTAAATACGTAAATATAAGTTGGTATTGTTACTATCACACACCTCTGGGTTCGTATCAAAACCAAGTCTTCCTGCACAGAGGAATCATGGAACCCTATTAGAGTGGTGAAATTGTCAAATTAATTGAAACCAGATCGTGGATCCAGTGATACAAAGGTATGGAAATACTTTAGCCAATCTGAGAATATTCTTCTTTCAATGCGGACAAATGACAGGAAGCGTGTCCGATAGCTTACATGTAGCAGAATTCTAATTGCAAGGCAAGAGCATATTACAGAATCATCAACTATACGACAATGCTGAATCCCGAAACTGAACTTAGGGGCTGAAGACTATGCCGATCTGGTGTGTTGGTGAGAGAACGAAAGACGTGAACCACCTCTTGCAAAGGATCTAACTGATGGTGAAATTCAGGCGTGTATAAAAGCTCTTGAGGAAGCAGAAGCAACGTTTAAGTTTCTCAAGTTTTGCTGCTATACTCAAGGAACAGAAAGATGCATTAGTCTTGTAATAGAAACTTCAGCAGCAGTATGCAGAATAGAGCGCGAAATGGCTTCACTCACGCGCGCCCGTTCACTGATGAAAGAATTTAACACCAAAGCATAATTTCGGATATAAGCTCCTGATATCGTTGTAGTTGGCTATTTTGCTTACAAAATGTAGGCTCAATTTTCTGAGAATAAACTAAAAGCATATATCTGAAATGCCTCAACTTCGAGCATCTTTAGACAACAATTATCGATGTGAGGTCAAATATTTTTATATGTTATATGTTGTAATAATACACGGATGTGATAAACCCTTTGAACCTCCTACTGATTTTAAATTCAAATCCGGCAGTCAAAGAAAATGGGAACAAATACGGCAAACGATGGGCCCCTGAGGCCACCTCTAAAATTTTTTAAAGATTTTTTTGCTTTTGGGAGTAAGATAATGTAGCCAACAGAAAACAGTTCCACACCCTGCCGATTTGGTAATCAAATTTTATAGTCAACAGAAATTTTGACTAATGTGGTTAATTTTCATGAAAAATTGATTTTTTTTTGCTTTTGGAAGAGTAATAAGAAAACCAAAACACAAGTTTTCCACCGTCTGCCGATTCAATATTTAAAAAAAAGTTTTTTCACTCCTCCCTATTGGGGAGTGATATGTGTACAGAAGAATGCAGTATAACTCGTATTATTATAACGTTATTGCTAATGTGTTACTGATAAATCAATATGATTGCTGGATAGCATTATACATCTAGAAACTAATTACGATACGAAATTTACCTCAATAACATTATAACAAGCATTTTACAGTAGAAAAGTCAAAGCTGGTCTGACTATCAAAATGGTAAATTCCATTGGTAATTATCAATACTTTTACTTATCTGTTTTCCTAGCTAATTCTTTAACTGATTTACCATACCACAGTTTAAATCAGTATACTGCAGCACAAAGTTAAGTTCTCAATTTGACCAAATGTATGGCAAAAGATGACTAGTGCCAGACATCGCTACTAGGATAAAATGAATGCTACCTTTTCAAGCAACACCATGAACTGCGTAATGTGCTTTTTGCTTTTTCTCCCCTCTACAAAATTAAATGATCCCGGATCAGGCTGTCCATCAACTGTAAAATTTGATTCCTGCAGTAACAGTCATTGACTACATCTGTGGTACAGTTTATTATTTGCCTATGGTAAAGTGTTAGGGTAAAGGTTGTCTGTATCATCCAACTACAAGTTTAATGGCGTGCACTAACAACAATATTTAACTCTATAACTTCGATTACGTTTTTAAATACCAACTGTATAATTGAAATAACTATATATAACTACTTACCAGGTTTTCCTGAAAATAAAAGAGAAATTTCAGTAAAATTATCGCAGTTTTAAGTATTTAGAACATAAACAGTCATTTCTGTTATTTTTCAAAGTTTGTATGAAAACTGGTTTTGTACTAAACTGCAGCATAAATGCTTGTTAAAAGAATAGACAGGTCAAATTTATTTTATTTTTAAAACGGTTATGACGAAAAGATGGTAATTTGACCATATTTTTGACATTTCTGTCAGTGGGTTAAAGGAGAACATGTGATGAAGATATTATAATTATAATACACAGAAGCATAGGTGTTTTGTGTTACAATTGTGTTGCAAAGTAGGTGCCAGCTCTAAATGCCCATGCCCACAAATTCAGATGTTCAAAGCTATTCGGTTCAGCACACAATGCCTAATTTTGTGCCATGGCCTTCAGTGGGCATTGCCTAAAATCTCCATAGGTAGGTTACCGATATCTCTGTACTGTGGTTTGATGACGATGGTGATTGACATACAAAAACGTCATCTGAATTTTAATTGTCGGAGTGAGCGAGCAAAGCGAGCGAATCGTAGCCTATAATGGACACCAAATCGCAAAATGTTGGTTGGTTCGTTGATTGGTTGCACATTTATAGGCTGGGTGGAGCCCAAACGAAAGATCGGAGTGGAATGAAATTTGGTACAATGCTTGAGACCCCAAAAATAAAGCTGAACCAAAATTTGCTTTAAATCGAACAATTATTGCGGGAGAAATTACAAATTTTTGAATTTATTTATAAAACTAGCCCATCGTAAATTTGGAATCGTGAATAGTTAAGGAATTCGGACGAAGCATATGCCATCTTGGTAGTCAGTGAAATTAAAAAAATACGGCAAAATTAATTTTCGTTGCTGCTTTAAAGCTGATAACCTTTCGTGACATAACTCAATGAAATAATAACATTTAATCGTTGAATTTAACTACGAAAGGAAGAAACACAACCATAAAAAACCAAAAGGATTCCGCAAATAACACACATTAGTTTGAATTGAAAAGCTGGGAGAAATTTACTTCAGCATGGCGACGAAAGTGTTTCTTAAACTAGCATTGGAATCCTGAATATGAAACCTGAAATCATGGTATCAAAAAAAGTTTATTTCTAGTTTATGATTTTCGCTGTTGGCTAATTTCCAATTTTCCTTTTCATAATGGTATCAAGGCAAAGCGGTATGTATAAAGCAAAATTATAGCCGAAGACGACGAATTTATAGCACAACATGAAACAATAATATGCCTGCCTCGAATAGTTTAACGATTCAACGTTACCACAGTAACGTGAAATGTCGAAACCAAAACCGTGCTGCATAATGGCATAGCCCTAACTTTCGAACCCTATATTGTTACTGCTGCTACTTACGAAATAGGCAAGTTAAAATTAAGTATAAATGCAAAAAATTAGACCTAAAACCAAAAAAATAGGCCTAATAGCTCATTTTTATACAATAGAGATCACTGGTGCAGTGGCCGATAGAGGTGTGAGCCACAAAATATTCGTTGTTGGAAGTGTCAAGTTTTAAACCAGAGTAAGCATTGGGAATCTTTTGAATCTTCTATTGATTGTTAAAAGTTATTGTGCTGATGATTGTGGATTGCAGTTAAATGCCCTATATTTTTTTTTTAATATGAAGACTGCACCATGCACAGTAGTTGCTTTAAACATTGTATGAATTTTTGGCAGCAGCAGCTAAAACAGCGGTGGCTATATCTGCTGTACTTTACTTTTAGTTGCGGCGGCGATGGCTCAAAGCTTTAGTGTGGGCTATGAAAAGAGGCTACAAATAACTAAAGGGAACTCAATACTGCAGCAAACGAAAGCCTATTAAAATAAATATGATACGTGGCTTTGGTCTATATACTTGAAAAAAGCTGAGATAAGAAAAAGTTCAGCAAAAATCAGCAGTACGTCACACCAAAAAGAGAAGGGCCCAATTTAGCATGAGTGAGTATTGCACACAGATATTTAAGGAGCATTAACGGAGTTTAATGGTATCGTCATTAAACTAACTATAAGTATGACATGAAGATCTGTTTGCTCTGCTGACAATAGGCCCAAAGCCTGTTTCATAGTAATATATAAGGGTAAATGGCTTTACTTTTCACAATGTTATTAAACAATGGGTTGTTTCTGAATATTTATTTGACTTATTAAGGTACTGACACTCCGAAGTTGCCTATTGCATATCTTGATCTATTATTTTCCTTTTGATCAAAGTATGTACTTTCTTTTGTCTTGTAATTCAAAATCTTTAGACATGGGAATATTAGTAATAATCAGCAAATATCATTGAATTTATGGGCAACTTTGAAAAACAGAAGTTTTTTTTATCACATTTGACGTAATATAATTAGTTTAAACTGGAAAGAGATATTTATGAATACTCACCGTCAGCTCCTGGAAGTAAAAAAATTTTTTTATTAAATTAGGGCAGCTTTTTAATGTCTATGCAAATTTCCTCAAAGTTTGGTCAAACCTGTTTGTTTTAAAAAGGTAGTAAACCTTATTGTTAAACATACAAGTAGATAAAAGGGAACAACGAATTTTAAAATTGGTATCGACGAAATATCGTAACTTGGCAGAGTATAAATTGTTAGCTTAGTCACTTTTGTCAATCGGTGAAAAAAGGACTGTACACACATTTCAAGCCTATTCCCATGTCCGTAATACCTCTGTGAGCGGCGCTAGCAAAAATGCTTCACTTTAACTCCATACTGTAAATTAAAAAAACTGTCAATGTCATGCCTCAGGTTTAGGGGGGGGATTGAGGCTTAATGGCTTAATGGCTTTTAGGTGCTAACTGTTCTGCAGGGTGTGTCATGTACAACAATACTTATTTATTAATTCCAATATCATCATGTTTAATATACTGCATGACAATATTTTTAGCGTGTGGCACTTTCTGCCACAGGATACCACACTCTGTTACACATCCATTTATATTATTATGAGCTGCATGTTAAGAATTGGGCAGGAAAATAGAAACAATTTACACCTTATGTTGATACTGGGGAATGATAGTGTGAACAGAAGAATGCAGTATAACTTCTATTATTATAGCGTTATTGCTAAATTGTTACCGATAAATCAATACGAATGCTAGATAGCATTATATATTAATTAATTATGATATGACATTCATCTAAACAACATTATAACAAGCAATTTACAGTAGAAAAGTCAAAAGCGGATGTCTGATTATCTAAAAGGTAATTTCCGCTAGTAATTATCAACACTCTTACTTAGCTGTTTTCATTGATAGTTTTTTATAACTGATTTACCGCACCTCACTTAACATCAGTGGTCATCCTGAGGCACAAAGTTATGCTCGCCATTTCACCAAATATATGGCAAAAGATGACTTTTGACAGACATCGCTAGTAGGATAAAACGAATGATACCTTTTCAAGCAACACCATGAACTGCGAATATCTGTTTTTTGCTTTTTCTCTCCTCTATAAAACTAAATGTTTCCTGTTCAGACCTGCAGCCAGATCCATCAATATAAAAAGTTGATGCCTGCAGTACCAGTCATTGACTACATCTGTGGTACAAATTATTATTTGACTTGGTAAAGGCTGTCTGTATCATCCAACTACAAATTTAATAGCGTGCACTAACAACATTATTTAGCTCTATAACTTCAATGGCGATTTAAATACCAACTGTGAAATGTAAATTACTATATATAACTACTTACCAGGTTTTCCTGAAAATAAAACAGACATTTAAGTAAAATTATCGGAGTTTTAAGAGTTTAGAACATCAGTCAATGGTATTATTTTTTCAAAGTTAGTATCAAAACTGGATTTCTGATAGAATAGACAGGCAAAATTAATTACTAATTTTAAAAAGGTTATGACGAAATGATGGCAACTTGTCCATATTTTTGACATTTATGTCAATGGGTTAAAAAAGAACATCTGATGAAGATGCCATAATACACAGAAGCACAAATGCTTTGTGTTAGCATTGTACTGCAAAGTAGGCACCATGCCCACAAATTCAGGTGTTCAAATCTGTTCGGTTCAGCACAAAACTCCCCTTCTGATGCCATGGTTTACTTTGCAGCGCCTAAAATCTCCACAGGTAGGTTACCGTTATCTATTTATTGAGGTTTGATGACGATGTTGATTGACATAACAAAACGTTGCCTTGATTTTAATAGGGATAAATGGCTTTATGTTTCACATTGTTATTAAACAATGGATTGTTTCTGAATTTTTATTTGACTTTTAAAGATACTGACACTCCGAAGTTGCCCACTGCATATCTTGATCTATTATTTTACTTATCGATCAAAGTATTTATATTCTTTCGACTTGCAATTCAAAATCTTTAAACAAGGGAATATTACTAAATAATCAGCTTATATCGAATTTATAGTCAAATTAAAAAAACGGGAGACTTTTATCACATTTTACATAATATAATTACTTTAAACTGGAAAGAGTTATTTATGAATACTCACCGTCAGCTCCTGGAAGTAAGAGAAAATTTTATTAAATTAGAACAGTTTTTTAATAATTTGTTATTTTAATGTTTCCGCGAATTTTTTCAAAGTTTGGTCTAAATCTAGTTGTTTTAAAAAATACGGTAGTAGACCTTATTCTTAAATATACAAGTAGATAAAAGAGAACTACGA
>JAHWFP010064013.1:0-16805 GCA_023313725.1 Lithobius niger
AAATCGTTGGTTGATTTTCAGAGATCCCTTAAATTGTTCCATTTTTGAAAAACCCAAAAATACTTCCCTATACTTTTAGATAATAAACTGGCAAATATTTTGAGTCATGATGCCAAGAAGTTATAAATTAAAAAAAAATGAAACGTATACAAAACTAATACAAAACTAATGGTAATACAATTGTGTTACCAATTGCACCATGGAAACCTACACTGCAGTGACACGGCAGCTCGCTGGACTGTAACATTATTTATGTAATTTTCTATTCTGACTTATTTTGATTTAGTCTGCTGCCGTGCAAGCTTCACGTCAACAGCTCTTGTATAATTATAATCCCAAAATTGTAAATTGTAAAGCTGTAACCTTAAAATTAAGTCGTTCTGCACAAATTTTACAGCAACATTCATTACGTTTGCGTCAAAATGTGTATAAAACGTGCCAAAGGAATTAAATTTTATTGATACTAGGATTGTAAGTACCACCCTTTACATTTCGCTGGAAATGGCGTGCCAGATGTTTAGTGCCTACCGAACTGCTTTTAAACAAAAATAACGCCAATAACAAGATTAACGACTTGATATCGTCCAAACACAGGGAGGAACTCCTACCTTGATTTGTTCCATGTAGTATTCTAAGAGAGTGAATACAAATTCAAACCTAGTTCTCATGTCTTTTGGTACAGTATGGTTCAGCACAGTGTACTTGATTTGGCCTTTGATTTGAATGGTAGTACATTTTATTCCACACTCATGCAGTCTGATATTCACATCCAAAAGGCAGTGGAAATGTGTTTGCATCGCCATTGATTTAGTATTTATTTTATATAAATATTTTAATATTTAAATTTAAAATTCCATCATGTAATTTCTTCAGTTTTAAATAGTTCATTAATTGAATGAAGGCTTTGATGATACCACATTACAGAAGCATTTCATCAACATTATAGCCTCGTGTGACGCAATGGCTCTGTGAGACTGTGTTAAGAGAACCCTGATGTTTTCCAAGATTTAATATGATCTTCTAAGATCGGTGGACTTAAGATTGACCTCTTCCCCTGTATTCTTGTTGCCATGAGGCTTGTGCCATGTTGAGTAAATCAGTTTGAAGCTTGCCATTTTCAAGCTGGCCATATTTTTTTCAAACACCAATCAACAGATGTGTCTATAACGTCATAAGCCGAAACATTTGATATTGTCAATACTGTTTGTACATTAAAAAAAAATACGGTTGGTGACATATTTTTTTTAGTGTCATTTGCTGTTTTTTCGTCAGATGTATGTTGTCAATTTTTGCAGCACCAGACTACTTCAGAGTTATCTCATCTGTAACAATAACATGCATGATATTTTTGCATTCCTATTTTTGCTCCAAGTGTTATGTTTTTTGTCTGAAATTGCGTTTGAAAAAAAACGGACATGAATTAAACTATTTTTGAAAAAAAAAATGTCATCTTGGTTATTGTTGTTATGGTTTTTAAATCGTTCTCTCATCCCAGGACACAAGATTACAATTATTAACAAAACCAACAGCCATATCTTAACTTGCGCGTGTTAGTTTTAACATAGAATTTCTCTTGCTGCAGCAGAGCATTGATAATAACGATTTTGAAAGCTGCAAAAAAACGAAGTTTTAAAAGTCATTAAGTACTAATGGTCTATCGCAACAAAAGAAATGCTACCCTAAAGCTAACGAACGTTAATTAAGATTTGGCTATTGGTTTTTTTGTTGATTGGTAATTTGGTAATAATTTTGTGAGTTACAACTTGTTCGTGTTTTTTATCAGTAAAAGTCGCCCAGTTTGACTTATCAAAAGCATTATAAAAAGTGACGGAAACTCAACAGAAGCATTATTAAAGGCACTTATTGTGAGTTAGTGACAAGGTTTTTTCTGTTGCGATCTCGACTTGTTTATTGTCGTTTGCATTTGACTTTGACTGTGATTCGTTCATATTTCTTTGGAGCTTGGATTCGTGTTGATGATTTCTCAACTCAATCATGCTGAGAGAGCAATGCTAAGTGATAAAAGTCACAGTGAGCAACACGCGCGATGGAGCGCTTCATCCCAAGACTCCTCCCCCCCCCCCAAAAAAAAAAGTTTACCCTCCAGGGAAAACGAATGGAAACTCAGAAAACTTCCCAAACCTTCAGTGTTGTATTACACTGTTCACAATTTAACTTCCATCGGACAACAAAAGAACAATTCCATTACCTGATTTTATTTAACAGTTCTACGTACATTATCATAAACGAGCAACACCTGGGATCACGCAGGCAATGTAATGGATATCCTACTCTTAACGTTAATGTTCAATACATATAATGCGGTTTAACCTTAGTTATTACTTAAAACTACGAGCTGCTTCGAAATGCTTCCTTCAAATCGCATTACCGATACCGAGTCGAGTACAGCATTCAAGTCATCTTATTTTGTCCTAGTTTCAGTCAAAAGCACTCGCACCAAATTTCTGCCTGGACAACGAACATTCCACTTCGGCATACAATGAGTTTCAAGGATGAAAAAGGCACACAGGTGCATGTTAAAATCCACTTGGTCACAAGAGTCTATAACCCATACGTTCCCTTAATACTACAGAAAATCTAAACAAGCCTTAAATTGTTCCACTAGAAATTGAACCAAGAAGGTTTTCAATAGTGCCAATATGAATCACAGTCGATTTCCAAAGTTTGTTTCGAACCCCCCAAAATGTTCGCGTCACTAACATGTGAAGTTCCGCAACTCCACCACAAGTAGCTCTATGTTACATTGTTATGTCCCACTCTCAAGGGGGCACTAAGTTATACTGCGGAAATATTATGTGAGCATCCTCGAATGGGGACATTCACGTATTACGTCATCAAGAAATTGACCATTTTTAACCCCCTCCCCCTCGTCGTCAATTGCTCAACCCTTCCCCCTCCAGAATTACGTCATTTCTAACTTGACTCCCATGCTGAAAGGAGGTGTTTTCCCTGCATTTCCCTGTGTTTTTTTGAGTTTTTTTTTTGCTTTTTTCCATCCTTTTACTGGGATATCGGTGCTTACGTCATCAACTGGGCACTCCCTCCACCCCTCGTCACCAATCGTTGCCAGCTGGCAAACTCTTGAACGTCCCCAATGAGCACAGTTTCTCATTCTTGCCGCAGTTATCATGTGCAGGGCATTTTCCGTATTAAGTCTACTACTTAGTCATGTAAACATTTTGGTAACTTAGTTTATCCTTATAGTGAGAATCCCTCTTAGATGGCACATCACTGTTGATTTTCTCATCCTTGCTCACCTCAGAGTCTTCATCCTCTTTTTCCTCCGGTTCAAAACCACTCTCCCACTGTCAAAAGCACGGACAAAGATTTGGCAGAACTCCAGCGGTCGGCACATTGTCTGTAGCATGTGTCATTGTCCCTTTGTCCCCTTCACCTCTTGCTGAGACCAAAACTAGATCATTGTATATCCCAGATTCCGTTCTTTTTGGCAACAACTCATCCACATCAAAAAAATTCTAGACAATATCAGACAATATCCGGCCCTGTGGGACACTTTACTAACGTAGCACCTGTGGCACGACCGGACTGTGGAGCATTTTCTGAAGGCATGGGTAAGTTTAAGAATTTTAAAGCCAAAATTCATTTAAAACCTGATGCCAAGCCTGTGTACAGTCGTGTAAGACCGGTTCCGTTAGCACTCAAAGAAAAGGTTAACCAAGAAATTCGTAGACTGGTTGGCCTTGGAATTCTAGAGCCTGTGGAAACTTCTCAGTGGTCTACGCCGATCGTCATAGTTCACAAAGCGGATGGTCAAATCCGAGTGATTGGTGATTATAAAACCACCGTGAACCCTCAACTCGAAGTCGACCACTATCCAGTTCCCACGGCCGCAGAATTATTCAGTGAATTAGCAGGCAGTGACACTTTTTCCCTTATCGATCTTAAGGATGCATTTCTGCAAATTGAACTCGACAAAGAGTCACACGAAGCTTTGACAATAAATACACCCCTGGGTTTGTTTAGATGGCTTCGCGTACCCCTGGGCCTGGCGTCTAGTCCTGGAATTTTCCAGAGGGTAATGACTCAAGTCACCAGTAAAATCCCCAAATGTCTCCCGTTTTATGATGACATCCTGGTGAGCGGGAAGGGGGGTGAGCATGACGATTCGTTAAATAAACTGTTAAATGCTTTACAAGATGCAGGAGCCAAACTTAGGATCGAGAAGTGCAAACTGTCGCGGCCTGAATTAAAATATTTAGGCCACATGATAAATGCAGAAGGCTTGCATACACTCTCTGAGGTTATCGAAGCAGTCACAAACGCTCCTAACCCAACATGTATTCAAGAGCTACAGAGCTTTCTGGGTTTTGTAAACCATTACTCAAAATATCTACCAAATCTCGCTCATATTCTGTCACCGGTAACACGTTTGTTAAGCCCAAGTGTGAAATGGGTTTGGGGGGCAGAATGCGACCGAGCCGTGAGTGAAGTAAAAGAATTATTTCTTAAATCAAAAGTTCTGGTTCATTACGATCTGAAATTAAAGCTAAAGCTCGTTTGTGACGGCTCACCCTACGGAATTGGCGCGTGCCTGATGCATGTCATGAAAAACGGTGAATCACGGCCGATAGCTTTCGCTTCATGTAAACTCACTCAAGCGGAAAGAGGCTACTCGCATTTTGACCGGGAAGCGCTCAGCGTGGCTTGGGGAGTGAAACGGTTTCATGAATACGTTTATGGTCAGCGATTCATACTGCAGTCTGATCAGAAGGCTTTAGTTTGGATTTTTGGCCCTAAAAAAGGAATACCGCAGATGGCAGCCGCCAGGGTTCAGCGTGGGGCAGTAATGCTTAATGCTTACGATTACGAATTCGAACACATTCCCGGTAAACTCAATTTGACGGCAGACGCTTTATCGCGCCTTCCCCTCCCAAATACCGAGGAATTCGAGAAAGCAGAAGAGCAGTACAATATTCTTGCTTTAGAAACTATTTCTAATCTTCCAGTTTTAAACGAGACACTCGTTCTTGAAAGTAAACGTGATAAAATCCTTTCAAAAGTTTATCGTTATGTAAACCATGGTTGGCCTGACAAATGCGAAATTCCCGATCTGTTACCGTACTTCACACGTCGAGCTGAAATCTCTGTCGAAAACGAAACCTTATTTTGGGGGTATAGAGTCCTGGTGCCGACGGCCTTGCGGAGACAAATCTTGAAAGATCTACACAGTGCTCACTTAGGCATAGTTAAATTGAAAAGTTTAGCTAGACAAAAAGTCTGGTGGCCTAAGATTGACTCTGACCTTGAAAATAAAGTCAAATCATGCCAAAATTGTCAAGAGTATAAAGATACTCAAACGTCAGGACCTAAGCATACGTGGGAATATCCACTAAAACCAAACAATCGCTTACAGGCTGATTTTTTGGGGCCGATGGACAATTACATGTTTTTCATTCTTGTAGACGCACATTCAAAAATTCCTTTTGTGCATAAAATGAAGTCAACAACGTCCGCGCGTGTCATTGATGTTTTAAACAATCATATAGCTTTATATGGTTTAATGGACAGCTTAGTTACGGACAATGCTGCCCAATTTTTGTCAGCAGAATTCCAAAATTGGTTAAAATCCAACGGAATTAGGCACATGACCGGGCCAAGTTTTGCGCCTTGGACCAACGGTTTGGCTGAGGTATACGTCCGTAATTTCAAGAGAGTCTACAAGGCCGCGCGGCGACAGGGGTCTACTATTCAAGAGAGTATAAATTCTCACTTGTTATCAGCACGAATCACTATCTCCGCTACCACGCAAGCAACACCCGGAAAATTATGTTTTAACCGAGAATTAAAGTCTCGGCTGGATTTATTGTTTCCTGACCCTATTGCAGCCGTACGCCGTAAACAATTAAAACCAGTACAGAGCACCCACCATCGTGTGTTGAAAACGTATCAAATAGGTGAAAAGGTTTGGTATCGTGACTTTTCAACGACAAATGACAGGCTATGGTCAGTCGGTATTGTTAACCAAAAATGTGAAAATCAGTCCTATACTATCGTTGATACTAACGGTAATACGATTCGCAAACATCGCGAACAGCTAAGGTTACATACCGCGGAAAATGATTATCCAGAACAGCCTCCAAACGCACTTGTTTCGACGGCGAAAAGCAGTAATTCTTTCGTGAATAATAATGAGCAACATCACTCAAATTTCAAACGCATGTCTTTTGGCGGCAAACAACGTGAAAAGCCAAGTTTCGCTGACGTAGTTCCTGAGCGTCGATCTCTCGGCCAATCCAGAAAGTCAATTTCCGTTACTGAGGGAAAAATTCCACCAATCCAACAGCTTGAAAAATCACTTGAGAATTTACATCGCAAGTCACCAGGTGGCAGGAAATCTCCAGCGAAATTACCCGACACACACGAAGTGGATGAGTCTGCTAACGTAAATAACCAAGCACCTTTGGCTACTACCAGCGCCCCTCTTGAAGGAAATTCTAAGCCAGAAAGGTCACAATCTCCATCGATTATTACGTCACCATCCGCTAAGCAATCACCACCGAAGCCAGGTCATGCTAACAAAAAAGCGAAACCGAATCCCAATAAACGCAAAGTTGTGCTATCACCAACACAGGTTGATATTGCAGCGCAGCTTCAAAATGCTCAACGTTCAAAGAGACTGCGTAGAGCTCCAGACAAGCTCAATTTGTAGTTTTTTTTTGCAAAATTACCATTTGGCTACAACTTCTTCGTTTTTTTTTGTTGTAATCCGTTATATGTGAATTAAATGATAGTTCTTTTTAAACTGTAGCGAGTAACGCTAAAACGTTTTGTCCCCTAGTTGTTCGTGCAGAGAATCGGCTCTGTTAATTTAAAAATGTCCACCTTTAAAATTAGGTAAAAATGTAAGTGTATTTTGTTGTTCGTGTGAAAAATTGATTTCACGATTTTATCCTCTTTGTATCTTTTTTGTCTTTTCATGTACATAAATACTTCCGACATCGGAACAAAAAATTGCTTGGAGCCGCAATTCCCACTCCGGTGAAGCCTAATCCAAAGAAACTAATTTGGCACTGAATTCTTGATGCCAGATGTTCGTCCACAGCAACGCTGTAGCGTTTCAGCTGCAGAAATGGTTGCTGCAAAAAGAAAATTAACCAAAAAAGGCTACGAAAATTAAAACAACATTGAAAACTTTAATTGAATTTATTGTAAAATTGCTCCAGAAATCAAAACAGAAATTTAAAACTGGCAAGTTTTCAGCCAGTTTATTAATGTTTAATTTTTTGCTTAATCATGTACATCTTCAGTTCTTTATTTTTGTAAAACAGCTTTCAAAAATAGTGTGTAGTTTTTCCTCGAAAGCGAAAAATTATGTATCTTTCTTTAAAAATAGGTAGTGCACTAAAAAATACATCTTGCCTTCGTAATCATAATTTTATTTCCAGCTAGGCTTAGATTATTTTTTTTTTCTGTTTTTTTTTTCGCTCGCTGCATTGTGGAGTCGTCACTTGTGTGCTCCACAATGGCAGCCATCAATTTCATGTCTATATGTTAACCCTACCAAGATAACCCTTTAACCACTAAATAGGCTGTTCCATAATTGTATATAGTCTTAAGTGCATCACATGACTTCCTTGTATATAAACAGCAGTAAACAGGAAGTTCGCTGTCTTATCAGCTGTAGCCTACACTCTGGTAGTCCGTGTGTTTATTACCATTGGTGCCCACGCTGGGCTAAGGTGTGTCCCCGCCTAGGACATCACACGGACGTAGGCTTTGGTGTTGCGAAATATCTGGCCAATAACCAACTGATCTAACAGCATTTCACTGACTCCAAGGTGTCCTGCACCAGGAAGGTCGGGTTGGTCATGAAGGAACGTGTGAATCATTACTTCGGGTATGTGTAGTTGTAATTCACCTTGACAAAAGATCCCACTTTAACTTCAACATCTCTCCTATGTATATCATAATGCTCGGAATGTTGTGTAGCAACATCCTGAAGATGTGCGTGTTCATGGTCTATTGCAGTCGACTTTCCCTCTGTCACTGGAGCTATCATTCAATTGACTGGTTCACTTCTTTCCTGGAAAACAGACAATGGTAATTTCTTTAGTGCTTCCCTTTTTAAATGCACTCCTGAACTTATTGAGTATCCTAAACTGTTTATCATTGGGATAGAAAAGTGATACTTTGAATGTTTAAGGACAAGCTAGCTTCTTTCAACTTGTTGGAAACCATCTCTATATACCGTTTTGGTCCAATCCACTGCTTACTCACTATTATAATATCATCTATATATAACATGCAGACTGTGCCGATGAGGGTCATTGTGCTCTGGAACTCTCCACTGGACTTTTTGATTCCAAACAGTAACACTTTCCATCCAAATTGGCTTAGCGGACATAAAAACGAGGTATGGTCACAATAGCGCGGATGCTGCGGCATCTGGTGGAAGCTACTTTTGCCTTCCAATGAAGAAATTAGACCCCTCAGCTGCTGCCAATAGCTGCAGCCGCCGCCGGAAATATGTCAGCCGCATATTCATCACATTTCTGTTTGGCTAGCCATTAACCAGCCACTGCCAAAAAATATGCTGGCCAGCTGTAATGTATTTTTTATTTGGGTAAAATTCACATTCACTTGCAATTTGGAATCGGTTTCATTTTTGGTGAACAGAGTGAATGGTATTTTAAATTTTCTAAATACGAATCTGTAATATAAACTTGGCACTCGCATTCCGCAGAATCGTGCGAATGATTATACGTGACAAAACCGAATGTCCCCTCCCACTTAATTTTGAGGTCGGAGGAAAGGAAGGTCTCTGTTCTGTGGCTTGATCTGGTAATTTGACTACAACTCCCTACTAGCAGGCTGCACAGTAAATCCATGCTGTAGAAATGGGAACCAGGAGTATCCCTTGCATGATTCCGCATGACCACTTTAATGATTTTAACAATTTTAAGATGTTATGTAACATGATGCAAAATATGTCACCTTTTTAGGTTGTTTTTTTGCAACCAAGTTTGCCCCAACAGTAACTTTGCCTGATCAAATTTTTACGTCATGAACAGTTTTCAGAGGCACTTCCGCATATTTCATGGTCAAAAAAATCAAATTGCTGAAATGTAAATCTATACGAAGCGTAATTTAATTATCTTTTATATAGGCACTAGTCTCATCTTTCTAGGTGCTTTAGTTCAAGAGGAGTAGCCATGCGCTCACGAACATGGTACTTTGATTATGTATTTACAAGTTAACTCGAGTTTGCAGAAAACTAAAAAAATGCATTTAATTTTAACGTTTCATACAATTGCGTCATTTGAATCGGTTGCCTTTACCAATAAAACCGATAATTCACAGCATATTTCATTTGTTTTGTTAAAAATTGTGTTTACATACTTAATTGACAGAATAAAAGCACTAAAAGTAGTTAACGTTTTAAAAAGCCAGCAAGTGCACATGTATACAGTAAAATGCGACGTTTCGGGATTTATCATCCCGTTGTCAAGCAAAAAATATATTTTATAGCATAAGCTACAAGTCAACAAGATACACTTAAATGGTTTCCCATTCTAAGGAAAACAAGCCAACCAACATGCACAGCTAGCTACATAGGAACCACGAAACAGGAACTTAATAAAAGGATTTCATCGCACAAATCCAACCTTAAATACAAAGATAAAACCAACTCTCTTGTTCAGCACCAGATAAAGACAGGGCACGTCTTCAAAATACGCAAGTCATTTTTCAAGAAAATAATTTTCGTGCACGTCTTAACTAGAAACACTTTGCATCCTAACACAACGACCACCAGTCCATAATCATTTGATGCCTAATAATAAACAGTTTTCGGAATATATACCAATCCTTCACAAATTTGGAATCGCAAATTTTTCCCACCAGAGCCATCCCACATAAATAGCCGCCACCTCCGCTCTACAAATCACTTCTTCCCTGCTTCGTTAGGGAGAGGTCCTCCCAGCTCAGCTTTTGCGCTGACTGGGCTTCACTTTTATCTTTTTTAACTTTTTATTTTTTATCTTTTACTGCTCTGGCTTGTTTTCCTTAGAATGGGAAACCATTTAAGTGTATCTTGTTGACTTGTAGCTTATGCTATAAAATATATTTTTTGCTTGACAACGGGATGATAAATCCCGAAACGTCGCATTTTATTGTATACATGTGCACTTTCTGGCTTTTTAAAACGTATTTACATACTTAAAACATAATGTGGCATAAATCTAAAATCTGCATATGAAATAAGTGCTTTAGCTTTAAAAATGTATATTGTTCACATTTTAATGTAGAAAATGTCAAAATTTGTGTAGGCTGAGACGATAGCCGCCGAAATTATCTCAAGCTGATAGCGGCCGAAAAATATTTGGCTAAGATCAGCTAGCCGAAAATTGGCCAAATATTTTTATTAGCCAGTCGAATAACTTAAAATTGAATGGCTGAGGGGTTTAGAGTAAATGTATATTTTGATCTGTAAGAATGGGCTGAAAATGCGTGTCTTGAAGTCACTGGCTTCCGATCGTTTGGTGATTGAACGGGCTGTTGTCAGTACTTTCTATGGAGTCCTCATACGATTTAGTGTCGATTTCCATTTGCCTTTCTTAGCTGGGTCTAAGGGTGCATGCTGCGGTGTCCACGTGGTCCTGAATGAGGGCCTGAGGGATGTCTCTGGGTAGTTCCAGTTGACTCCTATCCCAGCACTGCTGGTTGAAGTTAGTGAGGCCCCTATCAGAGTTAGAGCAAGGCAGCTCCTGGATGCCCTCTGTTTGGTGATCCATGGCCAAAAACAGTAGCGACTCTTTGGGTGGCATGATTTTTGATTGCTGTTCTCTTGGCTCCCTTGCGCAATGTGAAGTGGGGTCCCCTGGGCAATTGGCTGCCTTATCAGCGGGGCCATTTTGGGCAAGTTTCGCGCCCATAAGTATGCCCTTGCCCATTGCCGTGAGTTTGGTATCACAACTTGGTGTGGGGGTGCAGATTCGGGAAGGCGATATTTAAACGCCCGGTTGGATGCTGTGGCTATTTATTGTGATGCGTCCTTCTACTACGTGCCATGGGAGGGAGGTGTTGGTGTCTCTGTCCCTGATCTACGCCTTGAATGCAGGTACTCCTTGAGCAGTCTCCCCTCGGCCTTCCTGGGTGAATTTGTTCAGATATCTCTTGCTATTGACCTCAAGCTTGACTTACAGCTACTGCGGTTCATGATCTTTTGGTACTCAACTTCTGGGCTGCTTTCTTTGGGACGTGCATTTTCAGCCTTTGATATGTCCCACCCAATTGCTTTTGAGATTGAAACTTTTCTGTACTCAGCAGAGATAAAAAGTTGTTACCATCTGCTGGGTGCCCGTGCACAAGGGTTTTTTGGCAGTGAGGTTGTGTATGGCATAGCTCGTGAGGGCGCTGGGCAGGGGGCTACATTGTCGATTTTCCCTTGTTCCCTTCCTGATTTACGACCGGTCCTTGCTTTTTTGGCTCAGGAAGTTTGAGAAAAGGAGTGGGATGGGGGCACTATCGAGCGTGCTTTGTATGTTCTACAATCTAGAGCTGGGACCTCGTCTGTTTTAAACCGTGTCCTACATGGAATACTGGTCGTCTTTCGCGTCTAAAGACTAGGCACTCTCTACTTTGTGGCCTCTTTTTACGGTTAGGGTGGAGTCTTTTCCCCCAATAGTCAGTGTGGAAGAGGTGAGGAAACCGTGGCTTATTTTCTTTTTGAATGTCACTTGCGGGCCACTCACCGCCGCCACCTCTCTGTGGAGGCGGGTGTGAGCTTAGCACTGCGTTAGGTGTGTTTACCAATCTGTGGCATACTCTCACCTTCTGCAAGGGCATGGGCCGTTTTGATGCGAGGTAAGACAAGCTGTAGGGTTGTCCTCTGCATTGTGGTCCTAGGGTGGTAGTATTTGCTTTTGGCTGTCGAAAGAGAAGTTGTAGTTGAAGTTGGAGTCGGTTTATAAGTATTAAGTTAGTTTCGAAGGATTAGAAAAGGCGTGTGGTTCTGTGGACCCTTACGCTCTGTACATGTAAATACATAACATAAGCAATAATGTAAGTATATTGTTTGCTAGCACAAACAAGCGCATTTGTACTTAAAAAAATTTGCAAGAAAACACTAGCATAATGCAAAAACAAGAAATTGCCACGATTTCCCACACCCCCAGGAAATTTCTAGCAAATTTGGATGATGAACACTTCTCTTGAATCTTCTCTTATGGGAAGGAATGTCAAAACTTCAAACTGATATCAGAGCAACAAGATGCCAATATGAACTTATGTGGTTCAAAAATGTTATCTTCCTTCTCCTGGTTACAAGAATGAATTCGGTGAAAGGTTTGGGTAGTAAGTCAGGCCATGACATCACCTGGCTATGAATGGCATGAGACGTTTTGCCCTTCAAAATGTAAACTGGTAAAGGCACATTGGAAGTCGTAGCCTTAATTCAACTTAAGGCATCTGCGGTTGAATTTTGCACTTCAGCCTCTGAACTCCACCAAAAGGACGAATTAGATCGCCTGTCGAGTCCTTCCTCGACAACATAGGTTGGAACTTGAACACGACCAAAGAACTGTTAGAAGGGGGCAGGCGTATGAATTCTAAAGAGTGCGTCACTGAAACTAGATGACTGTTGAAGCTTGACTAATGTGTATCATGTACCGTAAGAAAGGAGTTCTTCATTGCCAGTATGTACGTAAGGCACCTAGGTGTACAAAGTAATGAAACCAGCATCCAGGTGGATACTCAAGTCCTACAATATTTCTTTGGGGCAAATTCTTTCATGTTTGTTGCCTGCAGCATTACTGAATGTATTTTTCCACATCGACCTTATGTCCCTATACCACTGTTCAGGAGGCATGTGTCCATTCTGCTATGATACAACATCATTGACCGTTGCCAGACACTCTTCATTAAAAATGTTTAACCAGTGTGCAGACTGAAGCTGAAGCAGAAATTCATTATTCCATTTTTGTCAGACCGTCCATCAGCCTTATCAGTGATGCTTGGAAGAGCATCAGAAAAAGAATCTGAAAATAGACCAATCAGAAATTGCAAGAGTAATCTAGTCGGGGTCTTTAGGATCTTGGAAATCGTTCCCAACGACCAACTGTTTATGACTGCCTTGACCTCTGCAAGAACCATAAGTAGCTCCTCAAAGTCCAAAAAACTGATTTGAGATTTCTTCTTAAATGACTCTTTACAGTGCTTCTTTACAGCCTACCGTCCGCTTGTAAAAGCGTCCACACCACGTTGCTTGAGGTGCAATATATCTCCATTCAATGCCATCCGGAGCAGCTTGGTATGGAACATCAATGTGAGGCAGTTTTCCCTACTGACCTGATTAAGAGGTAAGCTTGTTGGAATGTCTTACCCTACAAATAATTTTACAGATTCCTAATCTTACCAAACAACGATGAAAAGCCAACAGAAATGACCTAATTCCTTGGGAAGCGATCAATTCCAAGTGAACAGTACGAGTAACCTTCACGCGTAAAAAGACATATAGGTTTTTTTTTCAGCACCGTGTTTTATTCTCACAGGTCCTGTGAAGTCGAGTCCAGTAACCTGAAAATTTTCCCAGGTTAGATTCTTGCCATTAGCAGTCATTCACCTTTTTTTTTTATCCCTATGTTTAATCGGCTCTGTTCTAAGCGTACACTACGTGGCGTTTATATAAACAATAGTTGACTAAATGTCCTTGCGCAATTTCTGCCATGTTTATAGTCACGTTCAGGCTTACCATTTTACATTTATCATTTCTACCAAGCGTCGCCTACCTTCTCAATAAATTCTCTTACGTTTGGGCAACAAATCCATAATCCTCATTTGGTTATCACCGTGTGTAAAACTTCCAATGAAGCTCTATAAAGGTGTGTTAAACACTGAGAATCATTTTTTTCAGAACATGGTAGAGATTTCAACTACCGTATCATTAACACATTTGAGGGAAGGCAATTTTAGAAGGCACTTACATTGCCTACACCCTGTAATTACCGTACTTACAATCACCTATAAGAATCTTATTCATGATTTCAAAGAACTCGTGCAGACGATACAGACGATGAAGTTAACATCTGTATCGTCTCCCCACATGTGCTAGTAACTACATCATTAATTAGTTGACACGCTACAGCGTGGCACCACATGACATTAGGTGTACACTCGTAAAACAATCCTACCTTGTTAATAGTAACAATGGGATACTGTGGATCGCAGAGAAGAGTTCATATCGTACTAGTTTTCCCCTAACTTGCTACGGAATATGGGGGCAATCTTCATGTGACACTATCCAATAAAATGCTAACACAGTTAGCCTGTGGTTGAGTAATTAGGCTTAAAATTTGAATATATTTACTAAGCAATATTTAGGCAACTGATAAGGCTAATCTAAGTCAAGTATGTAAAGTAACGTTTACCTTGGTCACAGAATGAGAAAAACAACACCGAATGGAACCTATGGTGCCCTGGCTGCACTAGCAATTGTCTCCCAAATGTGGCGTTACTGGATATTCATCCCGCACCTGAACCTATTTACACTTGATAGCAGATATCCACTGCTCATAATTTTGTCCACAATGCAAAACTCTCGTGCTGTGGTTTACGCCTCGCAAGGCTAATTTAGTTCATTATGAAAACTGTGGACTTGAACTTGTAAACTTGTCTTCCTTAGGCCTATTTGATTAGACCTACATCGTTAGGCCTATAATAAATGTAATTTTCTTTTCTAGTTTCTCTGCTCAGCCTTTGTTTGTATAGTCAGCGTATATAGAATCAGATTTTGTACAAAAATGTAAAAAAAATTATTACATTGTTTGATTAGTTCCCGTGTTCATGAATGTATTTACTTGTCAGTAGAGTAGATTACACGTAAGTTAAAAAAGTAAAAGAATTTGGTGTGGTAGTAATTTTATGCCAGAAGGTAGAGTCAGACAAAACGTAAAAATTTAGGCATCCGTCCTACTCTTAAATCATAAGGCATTCGTTTCTTGTAAATAATTACTAAATCTGTGTATTTTATGTGTATTTCTTTGTTACTGACAATGCGTAAATTGTATAGAATAAAAGCATTACGTCATTAAGCTACTGTATCATCAGTGGAACTATCATTGCATAAGTGGTAACTCCATTTACTTCCATCCAATAATATGCTCTGTGGCACAGAAGATTGTAGTAAAACGTTTATAAAGGAAAACTAAGCCTGGCTAAGAACTCTAAACTATGTCCTTACTTTTCAACTGAGAGCTCACCCCTATCTAACTAAGAACTTGACCCAATGTGAGGTATTTAATTTTATCTAATGATAATTGCAGATACATTTTTAAGATAAAGAAATGTAATTAGGAATTTTTAAGCACCATTATTACCCATTTTCAAGTTTATAAATCATTAAATTCCACTTCCAAGGAAGCAGTGAAACGTTGTATTTATTGGCATCCCTCTGATGTCTTGGTATGCTATCTGTAAACCACCCGATGTAAGCCATAAATTATAAAACCTGCCAACCTGATGAACCAAACACAAAATCGTTATATCGTAGTTAGTTGAAGTCTTCATTAAACGTGTATAACAGAATGTGCACTATTTTGACATAACCCCTACTTTGGTCGACATTCCAATCACAGTAGCTAGTCGCTTTCTTTTATTCTTTCCTACATGTAATTCTTTTCTAATTAGTTAAACCAGGTTTATGTGACATTGCCAAATTTTATTTCTAACCCTAACTCTACTACAGTCTTGTCATCATTGTTGTGTTGTTTTGACTTTTTGTTAAGCTCAGAGTTACATGTTGCGTCAATCACTGTCATGACTGTATTCTTGTACGTAGTTTATTGTGTAACGTGATTTTCAAGTGAATAAATAAATTTTACCGTCGGTGTCTAGGAATGAGATTTGGGCACATGGTTCACTACTGATCTAAAATCGTCTCTCCATTGTCAGAAAATTGTTTCATTGGCTTTTCGTCGACTCGCAATCGTAAACAGGTGTTTCACCTCTGGAAATTTGCCTATTAAGGTCTGGGCTTTCAAGGTGTTTATGCAACCACTACTGGAGTATGCGACTCTGGTGTGGTCCCCTTACCTATTAAAAGATATTGTCCTGGTCGAATCGGTCCAGTGTCGCTTTACCAAGAGGTTGCCTGGTCTGCATGATTTTTCACCTGAATCCCGCCTGAGCTCGTGGGACTTGAATCATTGGAACTCCGTAGGCTCAAATGTGACCTTATTCTTACCTACAAAATATTGTGGGGCTTCTTATCCGTGGATTTGCCCTCTTTTGAGTTTTGTCCTATGAAATCGACTCGGGGCCACTCCTAGAAGCTGTCTGTCCAAAGTTCCCGTCTGGACTGTCAAAGAATTTTTTTGCTGTTCGTGTGATTCCTGTTTGGAACTCTCTGACTGAGGAGGCAGTCTCGATGAAGACTGTGTCTGGGTTCCGTCGTGTATTGGACAAGTTACCTCTTAACCACTTTCTGAAGCGTCGACCATAATTTTTTTTCTATCCTTCCTTGTCTTCCAGACAAATTACAAGCTTGGTATCAGTGGCTCACCACCCTTCCAGGTCCTGCCCACTCTCTGAGGGGGAAATATTATTATTATTATTATTATTATTAATTTTTTTTTCAAACTGTCCTGCTACGCTGTATTGCAGTTGGCCCCATGTTTATTATTATTATTATTATTATTATTATAATATAATAAAAACCAGAAAGCAGATGGAGAATTAAGACAAGACATACACACTACTGATATAGAGACAAGAATAGAAGCAAGAATGAAGCGAATGGAAGAAAAATTAGACAAGATAATTAAGGC
>JAHWFP010064016.1:8127-20498 GCA_023313725.1 Lithobius niger
CTGGCCTGACCTGCCTGCACCACCAGTCATGTGCCCGAACCATGCGACCAAGACGTAAACACAGACCGATGATGCTAGCCGACTTCGTGTGCCCTAGCCGAAAAAGTAAACACACTCCGTCATCAAACCCATCCTTCGTGCCCCTGAAAAAGACGTAGAGCACTCAGACCGCAGAAAGCAAGTCAGTAACTGTTGCCACCCCAGTACTCCTTAAATTAGGACACTGAGGTGGTTGAGAGCGATTCGGCGGATCTGCACGGCTAAACAGAACCCTCAACTCTCAGCAGGTTTCCTTGGCATGGGAGAATAGCACATCCGTTTGTTTCGGACGCGCCAATCTGATCTCTCCAATCCTTTAGCCGCCAACGTTTTCCACGTTCTGAAGCTCTCCATTTATCATTCGAAAATAACATTCCTTCGACCCACTTTTCAATGCTCTGTCTCTCTCACCAAGCCCTTCTCTCTCCTCCAGTGTGGGTATGAACCTTGATGGTTGAAGTTGACATAGCTTGTTAGCATGTGGCAAACCTTGGTGCTGAAAAGTAATCTTCCTCCATCTCCGTTCGTGAGCACGAGTCATTTGGACTACTTAGGGCTCCAGATCACAAGAACATCAGTCGTAAGAGTAAGGTTCCGATCTGATCAGGGCCGTTATTTAAACCTAAGACCGAGGCAGAAGCAATATGGCCTCCCAGTTTCACCCACATAAGACTGCCAAGGACAAGGACTGCTTTCATTTAGTGCACATCAAGATCACTAACCACGAAGGGCCGATCTCTATCGGTGCTGGAAAGACTGAATGTGTCGGGACCATCAAGTCACTTGCTTCTCACTGAACGTGTCAAGAATCACCAAGCCTCGCTTCTACTGCTTTCAAACTATATCTTGCTTCTACCAACTTTCATTTAGTGCACATCAAGATCACGTAACCACGAGGGGCCGATCTCTATCAGCGCTGGAATGTCTGAAGGTGTCAGTCTGCCTACCGGAGAAAATATGAAAATAAGCCGATGGCGCAAATAAGAGGCATAGCCCCGTTCAAGCTAATCAAAGCTCAGCAGTATTCGCAGTTGCCGAAGGGTACATCACACAAAGACCGGCAAAGCAGACCATTACCCATTCTAGTTGTTTCTCTCTGGGCTTTCTCTTTCCTCACTTCATTCATGCCCTCATACTTTGAATCATCGGGCACTCTCAATCATCAGGCTCGCCTTCTGAACCGGCTGTTCAATCAGCTCAAGTTTTCATCATCACTTCTTGGACTTAGGGTTTTGTTGCGGATAAGTATTCATATCTTCGGCACCGAGGAGCGGCATTGCGTGCAAGCATTCACGCCTTTGGTGCCAGCCTACCTTCGGACCGTGATCGGCTCTCGTCTCCAGACCATTTGCGGCATAGCCTTCGATAAAAATGCGTCCTGGCACCTTCTTTGCCCATCATCTCCTTAAGATCTGGCACTCCTTCGGCTAAAATGCGACTTGGTGGCTTTTCGGTCTTGCCGAGCTGCCCTCCATATTTATGAGTATGGACCCCTACATCAGCGTTGCTAATGCAAAAAGGGGATTCCTACTAACGAAAACAAGAATCAATAACCCGTGCCAAAGTGCTGGTTGGCAGCATGAAGTAGCAAATGCCCTGAACAAATCGTGCTTTGATTGGTTGCAAAACATGGCTCGGCTGCTAGGTTCGAGAGTGCAGTCAGCGTTGCTAACCAAAAAATCTTTGACAGCCATAGGAACAGTTCGTTTGGACTTAGCCAAATTCTCGGCCTTCTGACCAACTCACTCAAGTTTTCATCATCACTTCTTGGACTTAGTCGACACCAAAGGGCGCTTTGTTGCGGATAAGTATTCTATTCAATACCTTCGGCACCGAGGAGTGGCATTGCGTGCAAACATTCACACTTTTGGTTGCCAGCCTACCTTCGGGCCGTGATCGGATCTCATCTCCAGACCATTTGCGGCATAGCCTTCGGTAAAAATGCGTCCTGGCACCTTCTTTTCCCATCATCTCCTGAAGATCTGGAACTCCTTCGGCTAAAATACGACATGGCGCCTTCTTTTCCCATCATCTGCTGAAGATCAGCCATTCCTCCGGCCAAACATCCACTCATTCTGCCAAAAGCCCTTTCGTACCACATATATACTTCAATAACCCAAGGTCCCACATGTATTTGGCTTACCGTGGCTTTTCGGTCTCGCTGAGCTGCCCTCCATATCTATGATTTGGACCCCTACATCAGCGTTGCTAATGCAAAAGAAGGGGATTCCTACTAACGAAAATGAGATCCTCTAACCCGTGCCAAAGTGCGGTTTTGCGGCATGGAGTAGCCAAAGCCCTGAATAAATCCTGCTTTGATCGGTTGCAAAACCAGGCTCGGCCGTGCGAGGTTTGAGAGTGCACCTAGCGTTGCTAACCGAAAAATCTTTGACAGACACAGGAACAGTTCGGTTGGACTTAGCCAAATTCTAGGCCTTCCGACCCAGTTGTTCAATCAGCTCAAGCTTCCAATGAACTCACTACTTCTTGGACTTAGCCAAATTCTCTGCACCATAATTTTTGACCACAGCAGAAAGCCCCCCAGCTCACCCAGTATTCCGGAATATGTGAGGAAAAGCTTAGGGAGCCGGGGGGCTAATTCACCGCACATGCATCGGTGTGGGCTGCCTCTGTGTAACGGAAAATGTTGCAGGCTGGGTTAAATGCCTTCTGACCCACATTGCAATCGTATCTTAACGGATCTGATCTTGTTCTTAGAGACCAACAACAACTTGTCGTGTTACAGATATCCAAAAAGTACTGTAGGGTTTCAGTTGTTTGTTTGTGTCCCGACCAGCGGCAGACAGAGGCCTAGTCTGCCCGTGTGCTAGTGTCAACATGGAATGAGGGAGTTCCCACTGGTCGAGTGAGACAGCTCAATCTCTGCATATGCGGTGGAGGTTTTTTGCCCTCGGCACTGGTGCCCCATGTCCAGTGTGTCCACAGACAAATAACCTCGATTCTTTGGAAACTACCATCGACTGATGCGACAAAGTTTCCCCACCCTTGCGTCAGTTCTGCTCGGTTCTTCGGGGGACCAACCCAACGTTATGATCGCCTCATCTGCTATTTGCGTGATAGCGGGCACGTCCACAAGCCATATGATGCCATCGACACACCTGTTGCTAGCAATCAGCCCCTGACACCAAAGGGCGTTTTGTTGCGGATACAACTTCACTAACTTCGGCACCGAGGAGCGGCATTGCGTGCAAGTATTCTCGCCTTTGGTTGCCAGCCTACCTTCGGGCCATGATCGGCTCTCGACTCCAGACCATTTGCGTGATAGTGGGCATGTTCACAAGCCATATGATGTTATTGACACACCTGTTGCTAGCACTCAGCCCCCGACACCAAAGGGCGTTTTGTTGCGGATACAACTTCACTAACTTCGGCACCGAGGAGCGGCATTGCGTGCAAGCATTCTCGCCTTTGGTTGCCAGTCTTCCTTCGGGCGGTGATTGGGTCTCGTCTCCTGACCATTTGCGGCATGGCCTTTGGCTAAAATGCGACTTGGCACCTTCTATTCCCATCATCTGCCCAAGGTCTGGCACTCCTTCAGCTAAAATGTGACTTGGCGCCTTCTTTTCCTATCATCTACCCAAGGTCTGGCACTCCTTCGGCTAAAATGCGATAATTCAACCTCAAAAGCCACAGCCGCCTCATCTCTCGGCCGAGCATGGAGCCTTTTCCCCGTGGCGGCACTCTAGGTACATGCCTTCGGCTAAAATGTGACCAGGCGCCTTCTTTTCCCATCACCTACCAAAGTTCTGGCACTCCTTCGGCTAAAAAGTTAGCATTCAACCTCGAAAGCCACAGCCGCCTCATCTCTTGGCCGAGCGTAGAGCCTTTCCCACGTAGCGGTACTCTAGGTACATGCCTTCGGCTAAAATGCGACCAGGCGCCTTTTTTTCCCATCATCTGCCCAAGGTCTGGCACTCTTTCGGCTAAAATGTGACTTGGCGCCTTCTTTTCCCATCATCTGCCCAAGGTCTGACACTCCTTCAGCTAAAATGCGAGCATTCAGTCTCAAAAGCCACGGCCGCCTCATGCCTTGGCCGAGCGTGGAGCCTTTCCCACGTGGCTGCACTCTAGGTACATGCCTTCGGCTAAAATGCGACCAGGCACCTTCTTTTCCCATCACCTGCCAAAGATCTGGCACTCCTTCGGCTAAAATGCGACCAGGCACCTTCTTTTCCCATCACCTGCCGAAGATCTGGCACTCCCTCAACTAAAATGCGACCTGGCGCCTTCTTTTCCCATCATCTGCTGAAGATCAGCCATTCCTCCGGCCAAACATCCACTCATTCTGCCAAAAGCCCTTTCGTACCACATATCTACTTCAATAACCCAAGGTCCGACATGTATTTGGCGTACCGTGGCTTTTCGGTCTCGCCAAGCTGCCCTCCATACCTATGATTTGGACCCCTCCATCAGCGTTGCTTCCTACTAACGAAAACGAGATTCTCTAACCCGTGCCAAAGTGCTGTTTTGCGGCATGGAGTAGCCAAAGCCCTGAACAAATCCTGCTCTGTTCGGTTGCAAAAACAGGTTCGGCCGCTTGAGGTTTGCGACTGCACCTAGCGTTGCTAACCGAGGCAAAATGAACCACCAGGGAAGATCATCCAAGGCATGCCGAAGGCATCCCTACACTCTCGGGGAAACACAGGACAGAGCCACACTTTGTTCGGCCAGCTAGTACAGCCACTACAGCTAGTACAGCCAGAGCTACAGTGAGACTACTGTCCCTATATACCCTGTGACAGTGCAGTTAGTGTTGCCAATGCAGGTCAAATCGCGAACCAGAAGTGCTAAATGTCTGAATTTTGGAAGGTAGATAGGTCTTTCCATAGCCAATCTAACAAGCCTAACCCCATCAAAGTTGGACGAATAATTTTCGAGCTATTCGAAAAAAAACCTGCGACAACGAAAAAATCCACTAGCTGCCCCTCGGATGGCTTCCCCCGCGTACACACGCTAACGCAGGTAGGGTCACGCGGTTAAATGGTCGGGGCTCAAAAACTGTGCTTCTAAACTTGATGAAACTCGGTGTAAGGGTAGCCCTTGTCCACGCGCACATTTTAAGCCCACCCACAAATCCGTGACACCTCTGTGAGCCGAGCTATTAAAAATAACCCTGCGACGGAAAATGAAAAGTGGTCGGATCGCCGCCAAAAGCGGCATGCGCCCGGGGGACGATGCGAGATGGACGGCCCTAGAAGATGGGCGAGCCGGCCCCAACCCTGTTTCGCTGGTGACCCCAGAGGCTCTTTTCGTAGCATTACAGAAAGTACGGAAAATCGGTTAAATTGTTGGGGCTCAAAAACTGGCTTACTAAACTTGATGAAACTCGGTGTGAGGTTAGCCCTCGTCCGTACGCACATTTTAAGTCCAACTACAAGGTCGTGACACCTCTGTGATCCGTGAAATTCGAAAAAACAACCTGCGCTGCATTAGCAACGCTGGTTTCGCATGTTAAAACCTCGAAACCAGCGTTACTAACGCAGGATAAATGAAAAGTGCTCGGATCACGGCCAAAATCGGCATGCACCAGGGAGACAATGCTAGATGGACGGCCCTAGAAGATGTGCACCCTAGCATCGCTGGTGACCCTAAAGTCACTTTTTGTAGCATTACGGAAGGTACGGAAAATCGGTTAAAGTGTCGGGGCTCAAAAACTGGCTGTCTAAACTTGATGAAACTTGGTGTGAGGTTAGCCCACGTCCGTACGCACATTTTAAGCCCAACTACAAGGTCGTGACACCTCTGTGAGCCGAGCTGTGGCAGCATGGAACGGATGTCAGCCGTCACCATTTGGACATTGAATAAATGGCTAAGTCCCACTAACCTAACCTAACCTCACCTAACCATAGGTATGCTGTTTCTCCATAACCACTCGTGTTTTAGGTCTGAAACTTAGTAGCCAGGGGTATTTCGTCCTCCTAAAGCGATCTAGCCTATCCCCAGGGTCGTAGCTTGTCTCGTTCGTCCGCTATTGACGGTTAAAGTATTTAGGCCTATATAGGCCTACACTCAAAGCCAGTTTATTTATTAGCGCTCCTTCTACTAGGGCTGTAGGTCTGACATTTTTTGGACGTCCTAGGGGTATGGCCAGCTAGGCGCCCACCGAGTTTGAAGTGTCTAGAACGTTTAGTTCGGGATTGGGGAACTTGAAACCAATCAAGAGCACTGGGCGCCAAAAGTCGGGATTTTTTCCTATGGGAGCTAGAACTATGAAACTTTTGGGAGTCGAGAGGGTTCCTTTAGCTGGGTGCACACCAATTTTGAAGGGTCTAAGACGAATGGTTTGCCGTTGGTGGACTTGAAGGTCTGTGTAGGTGTTGATGGAGTTTGCTGCAACAGCTTACGGGACGTCTTCCCGCAACTTAGGTGCTGGCGTCCCTAGCACCAGGGACGTGCGTGGTTGAATCCAGATGGCTAGATGGACGGCCCCAGAAGATGGTGACCTCAGAGGCAACAGCACGCGGGATGACGCACACGTGTTCCCGCAACTTGTCTGCTTGCATCCCAGGGCTAAAGACCGGTGTACTTTGCACCGGGGACGTACGTGGTTGAAGCCGGACGGTTAAAGCATTTGAATCGGTTTCGCACGTCAAACCTTTAACCAAATTGGATTGTCTTGGATTTAGAGGAAACCTTTGGTCTTGGCTGGCTGATTTTTTAGTTGACAGAACCCAGCATGTGAGGATTGAGGGGATTTTATCTGACTCTGTCATTGTTGGCAGTGGGGTCCCTCAAGGTTCTGTTTTTGGCCCGCTACTTTTTATCTTGTATCTGAATGATCTGTCCACAAAACATAGTGATTCTATCTTAAAGAAATTTGCGGATGACCTCAAACTTTACTCCCATGTGGTCGATAACAACACATTTCTTAATTTCCAATCGGAGATTGATAACCTTCAGTCCTGGTCAGAAAATTGGCAGCTTCCTATTGCGTCCCATAAATCAGTTATTATGCATGTTAGTTACCCAAAGCTTCATTTAAACCTCTCCCTGTGCGGTTCAATGTAAAAACCTATTAAATCCATAAAAGATCTTGGGGTGTGGCTTGCTCATGATCTTAAGTCTTCCGATCACTGTTAACATGTTGTTAAAATAGCCTGCAAATGCGCGGCAATGATAAGGAAATTTTTTAAGTCTGGTAACAGGAAGTCCCTCGTTTGGTTCCTGCCGGCAGTCCTTATCAGCCCCCTGTCTGCGTTTGCAGGTGATGAGTTTGTTTTGCTGTGTGCAATGCGTTAGCCTCATTAGCGTATTATACATATACAGGGGGAGTCAAAAGTCCCTTTCACCCCACAAAAGGCCCTACTGCATTGGACATACGCACCTGACATACAGGATTTTGTGTTGTTCCTAGGATGAGGGCCACCCCCATGAGCTTGCGTGGGGTAGCCTTGCCCCAGTCTATCCCCAGAGATATCTTGTGAAGGATATCAAGCTAATTGAATCCGTTCAGCGCAGTCTTACTAAGTCACTGCATGGTGTAGGAAATCTTTCCTGTCGTGAGAGACTTAACCTGCTCGACCTGGATTCCCTTGAATTACGCAGGCTGAGGACTGATCTAAATTTTACTTACAGCATCTTACAGGGTGATTTGCGTCGGTATGGGGACAGTTTCTTTGAGCTCAGATCGTCCGATCGTACTCGTGGCCATCCACTATAGTTGGTTGTGAAGCACGTAAATTTGAATTGTCGTAAGTTTTTTCTTTTCAAACCGGGTAATTCACCCATGGAATGCATTGCCTCGGGATTTGTGCTTGCCCCGTCACTTGTGGTGTTCAAGCGTAGGTTGAAAGATGTTAATCTTGGGGGGTTCATGAAATTAAAAAAACAAATTTATTCAGATCATGTACTTTTTTGTTTGGCCTGTTTGGCATACCTTGTCTAGGTTTTATTTAGTAAAAAAAGTGAAGGGAAAGAAAGAGAAGGAAAAGAGTTTTTTCTTTCTTTTTCTTTTTCTGCAATTGGAATGTTTTAATCTGTTCATAGTTGCTTTTAGTGTTTCTTTTATGTATATCTTCTAACCCTTAGTTTTATTTTTGGACCATTGTTAGTAGCATTTATTTATGCCCATTTGGGTTCCTTTTCTCCTATTGAGAATAAAGCTTATCTTTTTCAGACCACACAATGGGGGCATGCGGGGAAGGGGGAGCTGGTATGGGGTGGGGGCGTAGGGAGGAAATCTGACCATAGAATGGGGGAAGAGTGGGGACGGGGTGGGGGGATGGAGATCAGCGGCCAATTTCATTTCACACTACCCAATAAAGTATAAAGTATTTTGCTCAGCGCATGTGGGAAGCAGCTAGACCGGCGAATTTTATACCGGGGAACAGTTTTTAAAATCCGTAAGACTGTGGAGACAGGACTAATAGCTGGAAACGTGCAGAACGGAAATAAAAAGGCGTGTGAAGGGAACTTCATTTTTAAATAGGTTATTTTCGGCTTTAGTAAGTATGTAAAAGAACGTTTCACGTTAAGTTAACCCAACGCAATATCTCATGTAAAAAAAATATAGCTGTTATCTGCTTGTACTCATGAGATAAAAACATTTTATTTGTTTTGTAGTGGTACCTGTACTTTTCCTTTCGACAGCAACAGGTAAACCACACAGTTGAAAACGATTTGAAAGAGTTCCGAGGGGGGGGGGGGGGGTGTGCGGTGAGGAATCAGTGGCAAGTCTAAACATGGCGTTGGTGGCCAAGTTCTATTTTCCTTCGTTCTCTCCTACTGTACCAACTGTACTTCAAATTAAATTTGTGGATCTTTAACTTAGTTAACTTTAGGAAAATGGAAGTGCGTCACGTTTCAATCTTTTAGAAACGTATTTGATGACTTTTGGCATGTATGTGTTGCTGGTATGGTAAGCAAGGGAGTGCAAGACTCGTGCCCGCCCGTTGGTTCCTGCCGGCAGTCCTTATCAGCCCCCTGTCTGCGTTTGCAGGTGATGAGTTTGTTTTGCTGTGTGCAATGCGTTAGCCTCATTAGCGTATTATACATATACAGGAGGAGTCAAAAGTCCCTTTCACCCCACAAAAGGCCCTACTGCATTGGACATACGCACCTGACATACAGGATTTTTTGTTGTTCCTAGGATGAGAGCCACCCCCATGAGCTTGCATGGGGTAGCCTTGCCCCAGTCTATCCCCAGACATAAAATTTAACTTTGTTCCTGTGAGAAATAGACGTTTGGTTCTAACTGGTGAAATATGCGCATCGTAACGTGATCGCCGAAAACAGCATGCTAATTGGATAAACGGGATGCGTTTTATTACATCTTCAATGTAACCCTCATGCCCACAGTAGGTCTTCTCTGCACGGTGCAGGAAATTGTCCGGCACACCCATCAAAGGTCCTACAGCACTGAGAGTACACACCTGACACATACCCCAGCAAAAATTGATCATGGTCAGCCATGGTTAAACACGGGTAGTTTATGGGTAAACATGGTTAAACCATGGGTGGTCCCAATTTACACTTGGTTAAACCTCGTTCAAAACCATGGTCACAAGTTACCAAGGTAACAGGACCCTTTCACTATGTTTCTATCTTTAGATAACAATGGTTGGTCCAATTTACCATTGGTTTAACAATGGTTTAACAATGGCAAACCATGATCATAAACAGTGGTTTAACCTTGGAACATTTTTGCTGGGGTAGGATGTCCCTCAGATGGTGACAGCTGCATGAGCTTGCATTGGAGCACCATGTTCCCCTCAACCCCCAAATATAAAACGTATTTTTATACAAGCGAATGGCGGGGACAACTAAAGGAAAACGATCTTAGATCTTCCTATCCCTCTCGGCCTTGACCAGCGCTGTTATAGAATAAGATGAATGCTAAATGGCGCCAATTGCCAATATCGAAAATGTAATTCCTGATAACGGAAATTCGAATTCCCGATGTCGGAAATATATAGAATTCCAGATATCAGTAATGTCTGCATATTTCTTGTTGATATTAGAAATTGTAAGGTCAGAATTGTAATTTGCCTTTGCGATATCGGAAAATATAATTCCAGATACTGAAAATCGAGTTTATTTTTGATATTGGGAATTCTATTTCCGATACAGGAAATCCTATCTTCAATATCGGAAACTTTGCTGTTCAAAGTTTCCCCCTCTCCCTAACAGTTCGAGAAATCAAAATAGCACCATCGAATTGTTGAGGTGGCACACTTGGATAAATGTTCACTACAAATTCCCGTTTCTATGGATACTGGTTATTTATTATTATCACTTGGTCAGTTAGAAAATAAAGTTTAAGACGCGGATCTTTTTTTCATTAGTGCGACAAACTGAAACGCTGTCTCAAAAGCATGTGAGCTCAGAGCCTGACCGTACCGAGCAAGAAAATAAAAGAGCTTCGCATAAATTTGCATGTTTGGCAAGTTGAAATTGAGTTTGCTATATTATTTGCTAGCAGCTCTTCTTATGATAGCACGCTGATGCACAGGAGGTTTTGAGGAGTGAGGAGCTAAATGGCATGTTAATTTTTTTTTTGGGGGGGGGGGTGCGTGGGAACCTGTTCCTCCTCTCCCCCCCCCCCTGCCGAAACCCAAAATGTGTCATAATGCTAATTAAATTCCTCCAGAATCATGTAAAAAAGTACTGTCTAGACGCCGGATACGGCAGTGATGTACTGTAAAAGCTTAAGCTTCACGGACTCCACACGGGAGCTAACAGCACTCCCCCAAACTTTGTTCGGTCTCCTGCGAAATTATTTCCTAGCTGTGGCTACGGTGCCACAGCCTCGAGTCATCATTCAAGAAAAAGAAAAGTTCATTTGTTGATATTTTGCTCAAAAGTTAGGGGGCCAGATCCCGCAAACCAGTCCTTAACCTCTGCATACAACCTTTGTGCACAATTTAAAACGAAACCCTATTTCACAAGCAAGAGTTCACATCCGCAACCACCATTCCGCCCATCCCCCCCCCCCCAAAAAAATGACAAAGCATACACGCACAGTACATTAATTCCCCCCCCCCCCCCCGCCAACACTTACCAAGTTACTCGACTGATGTTACGAAACATTTGAGGCGAAACACCGCCAAGAAAAAAGTTGCCTCTGGTCACCCACTACCCAACTGGCCTCTACTCTACACCCACTATGCCACATCCGGCTTCTGTGATAAAATACTGTAGTGTTCACACTGGACATTCCTGCTCACGTAACTACGAAACATTTATCAAAAGCAGCGGTGTTTTTTACAGCTTTGAGCAGCATTTATTGCGTGTAGAAATTATTAACGTATGCTATCCTTTAAATAAAGATTAAGGGTTTTTTTTAAATTTATTTAACAACTCTCTTGGCAAGTGTTAGACGTAATTGCAGTTGCAAAAACAATTCGATTAGCACAAAATTTTGCCACAGGTTGAACGTTTCTGCACCGTGTCGATGCTCATTCACGTGACACCAATAAACTACAAACAGTATTATTTTGAACAGCAAGCAGAAGTTTGTTTGTTTACGTACTTGCTGTTAAGATACGTTTAAGATGAAATCACTCATTTCTGAAATTTGTTTGTAGAATTATAACACCGAACCTTCTTCCATCCTGCACCGAACGCAACATAAACTCATCCACCTGACACAGCAAATTAATGTAAAGTCCGCCCTACCTTGTTTCTATCTCGTTTCTGATTGGTTGACAGTCGCTTCGTTTGCAGTGTTACCCCGCTACCTCCCATTTACCCTCAGGACCTAAGCTCGACGACCAAGATTTGTTCGGTTGTTTAGGTTGCTGCCTGAAGCGTAATTTGAATGTCATATGTACAGACAATCGTCTAAGATTAAGATAGATCAGGGGATTATGACGCAACATCTCGCACGACCTACGCAATTAATACATCCAACAGCGTGTTTCTTCGCAACCTGAGTTACCTAGGTTAGTTTTCAAAGGCCTCCATGGTGTACGAGGTCACAACAAAGCGTGCACCTTGCAGGCACAAATGAAAAAAAAGCCTGCGAAGGGAAGACACAAACTTTTCAATTATTTTATTTGTATTATGAAGTAGGAAATTTTGTGACAGTCTTAAAGGGCAATTACATCGATTTTTACTTTAATATCTTACTTTCGGGCCTCTAACACGACAATTGGACGCAAAATGAGCGGTAGCAACACATTACGTATGTCCGATGCAACAATTCATTACTGTATCACCAAAACATATTCATTCTATCCTATTACCCTCGGTATTAGTCTGCTAACTTAGTTCTAGAAACTTACTTACGCCACGGGAGTTTTCAGACGGCGCTGTAGTAAACACGTATGTGAAGCTGGCCCCCACTTTTGTAGGGGCTGGTCTGAAAACAA
>JAHWFP010064017.1:0-20517 GCA_023313725.1 Lithobius niger
AATTGAAAATGGGCATTTTACGTTGAGGTTTCATAATGTTCAAAATATTAAAGGTTTAATTCACTCAACTTGGGTTTGCACGTCAGCAAATTTTCGATCCTTTCCTCGGCCTTTTAAAGTTATATACACTATATACACATATTTCATGTAGATGTTTTTGGAGCACTACATCCCGTCCTTCCTCCTTGCTTGTTGTGGTTGGTGGTGGCTGTTCTGCGAGTTTGAATTTAATTGTTTTATGGCCCCTGTTGCGATTGGGCCGGCTTGGGTTTGCTTCAGTGCTGGGATGGGTTTTCGTTGTAGGTGGTGGGTTGTAGGTCATTATTCTGGTTCGGTGGTTCGTTGTAGGTGGTGGTTGTAGGTCATTACTCTGGCGAGATGACCGGCTCAGCCCAATGAACCCTCACCAACGACGTAAAAGGCAAACGATTTTGCTTATTGCGGTAAGATTAATAGTTCATTATTTTTTTTTATTTGTTTATTAAAAAATACAAACGAAAATGATAAAATTGGAGCATGTGCTTGTGCTTTAAAAATTTGATGTACTGATAGTCAAATACCATGGTACGGTACCAGCTGTGATACAGTACTAGTATTGGTAAAAACAGCCTTATGTTTATCAAGCCACATAGGGTCTATATAGTGTACACCAAATTTGGTCTATAAGTATTAAAATATGGTGGAGATTTTCCATACCAAGACTTTTGCTTTAAAATGGGAGAGCGAGGTAAAACCGTTCAGTAATGATGTAAACCACCATTTCTCTTACTAAGGGGTTTTCAGCACTAACTATTGAACTTACCACAATGCCTGTTATGTCACCTCCCTCAAAACGGCCAATGGCCAATTCAAGAGATTTTTGTAACGATGCATTGATTCTTTGAGATACTAGACGATTCAGATCTATTGAACGTCCAAGCAACTGAAAATAAACAAACAAATTACCTAAGTGCCATTTTGTAATGAACCTGTTAGACCTTATTGATGCTAGCCCCAAAAAAGAAGAGCATCCACTAGTCAGGACCAGACAGTTTTTCAAAGCTTGTGAAGAGCTTGCATGTCAGCATTAAAATTAATGTAACCATCTAAAAGTATAGTACTGTAGAGATTTCTATTTTATCGGCATCAGCCCCGTTATTCACACAAAATGACATTTTTTTTTGGGGGGGGGGGGAGAGGGGTAGGAAATGTATTAATCACAGATTGACTTGGACAGCAATTTTGAGAAACGTGTGGGTCCACATCTGTGTTGGTGACATCTGGCATGCCTTCCTCTTAAATTAATGGGTCTAGCATAAATAACAAAATTCAGTTATTACTTCATCATTATCGTACAAATAGCTTTTTTTAGACTGGTTGCAAGACATTTAACTGTGCAACAACAAAGTAATAATGGTTTCAGCACCATGCGAATAAACATCCAACAGAGATTCAGTGATTTATTGAAAAAAAAATTAAAAGTTAAAACGAATATTAATACTTTTTGTTAAATTATGTTACTGTACTAAATAGCAGGAATGTAAATCCCACCCTTCGTAGCCGTGAAATTTTGACCGTAAGCGACCAGTAAGGAGCCATCCATAAAAGATGTGTTATCGTAACTATTTTATTTATTATCAGATTTTGAATCCGTTTTTTTTTTTTTTTCGTTGGTCATACTGTCTCCTTGCGTCCAACTTTCCAATTTACTTTTTTGCCCTATCGTATCTCGTTTGAAAGATAGCACGAGGATGATCTTGAAATATCAATTCAGGGTCACATTTTTTCTCGTGTAAACATCCCCCATCACACCCATCATTGCATTTCTATCGCTATTTTCTCATTAGCCATTCACAGTATATCGGCTCGTAACACTGTAGTTGCCTACATACAAAAACCACTATAAAAAACCGATCCATACATTTTCAAAGAAACCTCTGAGCAACTGTCTGTTTTTGTAATTAAGGTGTAGCTGGGTTTAAAGGAGTAAAACTGGTAGTCGGTCTGAGCTTCTAAGGACACTGTAGCAAATTAAATAAAAAAAATTATGTATACTACATGAAATCATTTTAAAGTAAATATTTTAGATATATATAAGCAGGATTTAAATACATACTAGAGGGAGCCTGTGCTACGTACGGCTGGTGTCAGATATCCCGTTGCATGAATCAGTATTTCACAAAGTTGCCCAAGTGCAAAGATGGATTCATTAAGTAAAATACGTATAGTATCAAACTATTGTCCTTGAGATTTATTAATTGTCATTGCATAGGCAAGACGTACTGGGAATTGTGTTCGTTGAAGGATGAACGGCATGCCTGAATCAGAATTCGTCATGTGAATACGTGGAATAAATAAATACACGACTGTGTTTGTGATTGCGTCCCAATCCGCCCCCTCCTCCCCCCCCCCCCACACAAAAGCCTCCCCAAACATAATGTATAAGTAACCATCTTATTCTGTTGACTACGGCACATTTGCTGCAATATACTACTACTACCTCAATAATTAGGTTTCCATCCTCCCCCCAAGCGGGGCATACGGAGATCCCCCCCCCCCCCCCCACCGCGTATTTGTGTCGCACTTTCTCTCTCCCCCCACCCGTGACTAACTTCTCGCATGGCATCTTGGGAGTGTGCCGGTTGGCCAACCAGTCCCCTGAGCATATTATAAAATCTACGACGTACTACTTCTACTTGGCATCCAAATTCCCCCCGCCACCCGGTGTCTTCCTCCCTCCCCAACGTCACTACGCATCACTATTTCCCAACTTGTCGCGTGGCATCTTGGGAGCGAGTCTTCACGATGGTCTTCGCTTAACGATCTTATAATGTAGATATATACAAAACCAGGACTTACCTGCACGTGCCTTTGCTGAAGAAGTGTTTCATACCGATTAGCAGCTGGATATGTAATGCGAGTGCCAAACTGGGCACATTCAGCACGAAACCTTTTGTCTAAAGTAATGCTGTAATGGAAAAGTACAAACCATGTATGTATGAACACTTAAACCACTTGTAAACTCTGAAATTCTAGATACAGTAAATGTAATTATTACCTTCCTGCCAGGTGTTTGTAGTGAGCAAAGATCTGTTCGCTTAATTTGTATACAAACTGATCAAAACACAAGTTGACCTCGGCCTCAACTTCATCGTAAAGAAACTGTTTTCGGAACTTGGTTAGAGCATAATAAGCACTGTCGTTATATAAGTCCAAGGGATATAGTACACACCTGTAACAAACAACATTTTTAAAAAATGCTGCTACCGGAATGAAAAAAGCATCGGGGTATTGAGGTTTTACTATAATGGAATGCAACATGTCAAGAAAATTTGAGTTTAGAAAGAATTTAACACTGTAAAGCAATCGTTAGCCACTCGAATGAGATCTTAAATTCAAATATGTTAAATTTTATTGAGCTTTAAACAAATTTTCATAGACTAATTCCGACATTTTTTTAGGACAGTCTCTGCGTTGTTTTGTTTAAGCACTCGTTCAACAAAAACACGTTAGCAGAACAAAGAAATTCCAGTACAGTAAAACCTATCCTAACTAATCAAAGGGTCTTCAGATAATTAAATTTACATGCAAAATACAGAATTACAGTTTTGTTTAAGTGGAATTTTGTTACAGAATTTCAACCAGCTAGAGGAATGCAACATTTTTGGATCAAAATAATTTAAGAAACAGAATACGGTCAATTTCTTAAATTTCTCTGAAAACTACTCAATTAGTGAAATCTTCTCAAAAATGGGCGTCCAGGTAGTTTAAGGTGTTCGAACTTGGGAGAGATGCATATAACATCACCGGTGTGTGAGCAGCTAATCTGGATTAGTGAATAGTGATGAGCTTGTTTGTTTATTCCTAGTCACATAGTCTGAATGAAATTTAAAGTGGCACTATCCCGATTAAAATGCGATCGAAAATACCCTGGTGCCATATAGCGATAGTGATATTGTTAACCTTTAGAGATAGCTCCCAGGTACACGAGGACGTACCAAATTTTCACTCAATAATTGAGGAGGTCGTGACTTGTTTGTTTCGTTAAAAGAAATGCCGTTGCGCATTCCTTCGATTGGTGCAAGCAAGTGCTAGATGTTGCCAGATTTTGCAGACTTTCAATCGGTGATAGTGCTACTTTTAAATCCCTAAAAACAGCCAAATCTTAGATATTTTTAAAAATAATTTTCACTGTTGTGCAGGGGTGCAAAAAGTTTCCCATAAAAAATTTACGCAGACGTTCCAAATGTCCGCAGTTCAATGAAATTTACCACGAACCTCGTTTAGGCGTTCGGGCATTTTCTACTCCCCTGCCGTAATGCTATTTTATTTCCTTTACCCCTAGATAAATTTAAGCAATTTTAATCATTTATGTTGATTTAAGACCATAAAAATACTAATTTAAGACTTAATCTTAGACTTAATAAATACTGAATAATCAATTATTCATAAAAATAATTAATAATAATTAATATTAATCAAAAAATAAAATAATATTAATTAAGACTTAAATTTGAACAAATTTGAAGCAGACGACAACGATGTAGGAACACACGGAGGCCAAAAACTTTCGTCGGACTGCCTGAGGATGGTGGCAGCCAGCAACCGAAAATTAGCTGGACATTAAAAAGTGTCCTCGTTGTGAAAATGAGCGGACATTTTCTACATAATTCCAGTAATTATGACTCTAATTGTTACATGGTTGATTTTGGTTTCTATTGCCTGTTGAAATACGCATTACCTTTTTTTTAACAGCATGCTCCTTCTCAATGCTGTTCAATTCTGGAGAAAATAAATCGAAGATGTCCTTCCAGTTCGCTACCTACTGCGCAGCCTCCTTCATATAAAAGTTGAAGCGGAGCAGTAATGCTCACCTTTTCGAACCTCTATTGTGCCCAAGTTGCGAGTAGAGGGGAGGAGGGCGGCACAAAGGTAATGTATATTTTCAACAGGCAATAGAAACCAAAATTAACCATGTAACACTGGTATTTTGGAGTTTCTAGTTGCCTTGAAAATATCCATTACCTTTTTTAATAGCAATCCCATTGACTTTGTCAAGGCGGTGGGCATCATTTGACAGAAGTTCCCTCAGGTAGCGACCGGTTCCCTTCATAGAATGGCAACGTGTGTTTAAGGGGTTTATAGTATGCGACAGGCGGCAATAAATGGCCCAATGCGGTATAGTCCCTCCACTTGATGAGACATGTCTCGGAGGTAATGGGACGTGAAGCCAGTGGGATGTCTCCAAGAGGCGGCTTCCATGATTTCAGTGACAGGAATGTTACTATAATGAGCCCAGGATTGCACGAAGTTTGTGGGCTGTTACTCTGATGCCCTCTGTGGCACAGTTGATGTCGAGTGCTTCGTAGGCCCGTACGATGACACTTTTGAGCCAGGTAGCAATCATGCATGTGGAAGTCGTCCCAACTTTGTTGCTAAAAGGAAGGATAAGCTGAGAGCGCCCTCTGCGAATCGGCTTGGAAGACTTAAGGTAGAAGCGGATGGCCCGTACCGGGCATAAGGCACGTTCCTCGTCGTCTCCCAGGATATAGGAGAGAGAGGGGATGATGAAGGGATGAGTACGCTCAGTGGGTTTTTGAGTTTTAGCACGTAATGACGAGTGTGGTGTTAGCGTAACACCAGTGTAGTTAGGGAGGAAGAAACAGTCCGTTTCGGTGGCTGACAATGCTTGTAGTTCACTGCAACGGAGGCAGGCAGCCAAAGCTACCACAAACACTGTTTTCCTAGTGAGGTGACTATGTCGAGAAGAGGACATAGGTTCGCATGGTAGAGCCATGAGTGCCGTCAGTACAATGGACAGATCCCAGTCGGGAAACTGTTTGTTGGCACGTGGTCAGTCCAAGTGGAAGGAATGAATTAAAGACGAAATCCTGTAGTCTGTGAGGAGGTTCGTATTGCCTGCCGCTTTGAAGACTGCATTTAGGGCGGAACGGTAAACTAGGATTGTTGAATCTCGTAATCCACTCTTGAATAAAGAGGTGAAGAAGCGGAGGAGGTCTTGCATAGGGGGATGGATAGGATCAACTTGTTCTGCGACACGCCAATGAAGCCATCGTTGCCAGTGGCTGTTGTATATTTTATTGGTAGAGGAACGGACGGCCTCGTCTTCAAAAATGCCTGTTGCACGGAGGAGCTGGATGATAGTAGCCACCCGTAAAGGTGTAACGCGTGAAGGTTCGAGTGGAGGACCATTCTGTTGTTATGGGATAGGAGGTCCGTTCGATCTGGTAGACGGCGGGGAGAGTCGATGAGGAGGCTAAGAAGCAGCGGAAACCATGCTGCGGCAGGCCAGTTCGGTGCGATGAGGAGGAAGCGACCGTGACAATTAGAGATTTTGCGCAGAACAAGGGGAAGGAGACGAGGAAGGGGAAAGGCGTACGCATGAAGGTGATTCCAATTCAAGGTTAGTGCGTCCACGGCCCATGCTCGGGGATCTGGTAAGGGGCTGACGAAGAGGGGAAGTCTGGCATTGAACCTCGTAGTAAAAAGGTCTACCACTGGTCGTAGCCAAAGGAGGAATAGAATGTGGCAACCTGTGGAATGTACCATCCATTCGTTGCAGGTGGTTTGCGGCGAGAGAGAAAGTCGGCTATCACATTCAACGATCCTGGAATGTGAAGGGGCAGGAGACAAATATGGTGGTGGATGCAGAACCTGAAAATTTGGGAGGTGATGTAGTGTAGGGATAGGGAGTGTGTTCCGCCTCCCTTCCGGAGGTATGCAACAGCCGTGGTGTTGTCTGTGTGAACTTGTACCACACGTCCCGTTACGTGCTCTTGAAAATGTCTTAGGCCTAGGAGAACTGCTCGTAGTTCTAAATGGTTGATGTGATCTTCTGTCTCCGATGGCCAGTAACCAGATACTGTGAGACTGTCGATGTGGGCTCCCCAGACCGACAAGGATGCGTCTGTGAACAGGTGGACCGGAGGTGGTGGTACGTGGAGGGGAACTGTCGCTGCGAGATTCAGAACGTCTATCCACCAAGTGAAGGTGATGGTGGGAAAGGTTGGGTCAAGATATTGAGGCGATAGGCTCATAGCTAACTGGGGATTTCCCCAATGGGAGGAACGATAATGATGTAGGGGACGCGCCATCCACCTTCCGTAGGGAACGAGATCCGCGAAAGAGTCGATAGTTCCAATGGCGGAAGCAAGATCTTGGAACGTGTGGAGCTGCTTGTGCAGAAAGGACCAGGTGGAATGGAGGTGGGTCTCTATTCTTGCTGGGGATGGCATGACAGTCGCTGAGCGGAGGTCGAAGAATACTCCTAGGAACACAAAAGACTAGGCGGGTTGAAGACGTGACTTCGGAAGGTTTATGCCCAGGTGATGAAAAAGAGACATGGCATTGCGTAGGCGTCAGTCGGTGTGGGTGAGGAAGGAGCAATCGTCAAGGAAGGCATGGATGCGGATGCTTTGTTGGTGGCGGCAGGCAAGAACTGGTCGCAGAATCATGGTGAAAATTCATGGAGCGGCGTTTAGGCCAAACGGAAGGCAAAGGAACTCGAAGACGGTCCCGTCTAGTAGAAACCGGAATAGGTGGCGGACAGACGCATGAAGCGGAATGTGAAGGTAGGCAGGCGTCCGCTAGATCGAGGGAGACTGTCCAATCGTTGGGTTGCAAGGATTCTCGGATGGAAGATACTGTTTCCATTGGAAATTGTGGATTGAGAACAAACTGGTTTAGTGTTTTCAGGTTGAAAATGAGGGGTGTTCCGCCAGTCTTTTTTCTGCAAAGAAAAATCCTGCTATAAAAACACGGGGTGAATGGAGGTAGGTAACAAAATACTAAAGGCTTCCATTTGGAGGAGGGATGTTAATTCTGCTCGAAGTAGAGCGGAGGATGGTGATTCCAGACTCCATGGTGGATCTTGCACTGAAGGTCTCGGGGAAAACTTCGGTTTGAAACCGTCGGAAACAATGGAAAGGGTCACAGGGTAGGAGGTTATCGTTCGCCAGGCATTGGCGTGGTACCGAAGGCGTCCCCCTACAGCTTGTGGGGGAGGCGGAATATCAATAATTATCACGTCCCCTTTGTCGGGGTTGGGAGAAGGTTCGTTGTCTTCGATCAGGGGTGGAGGAGCGCCCCTGGGATCGGGATGGAAAGGGCGAAGCGGAACGCGGAGCTGGAGGAGAATCAGGAGGCTTAGCAGTCCTCCAGTCGTCTTTAGGAGGACCAGGCTTTGTTGGTGCGGAACAAGGTCGACGGTGTGGGCGATTCTTGTTGTAGCGAGGTTTTCGAGAGATGTCAAGGTGAGGAGCCACTTTCGGTATGAAACCACGGAATAATGATTCTGATTCGTGGATGGGTTGATTGCGGAGGAGATAGTGTGTAGAGTCATGTAAATTCGTAGCAGTGTTTAAAGCTACCTCCCTTAGTAGTAGTGTTGAATTGAAGAGGGCCCGTGTGAACCAATTCATGGTGTGATATATAGCAACGCAACTCTTTCGGAAAACTTGGTTGACAAGAAACGCCAATTGGCGAGTGCCATCCGGAGGAGGATCGGTGTACAGTCGTTAACATAGCGCATTGGCTGCAGTACTAAGGATGTCAACTTGGGACGCTGCCCGGAGGCCTAAACGGAGGATATGGTCATTGTCGCGAAGGACAAAGACGAGAACCGATGCTTGGCGAGGGAGGTAGAGAGCAGAACCGAAGGCAAATTTAGTGTCTGCTGCCAGGAAATCCGATTGGGGATAGGTGTAACTACGTGGATTGGCCATCCCATCGCCTATAGGGCGGAAGAAGTAATTTTCGCGGCCCGGGAGAGACGGAGGTGGATCTTTATCTAGTTCAAGAGGCCATCCGTTCCGCAGGAAGACTCCGCCGTTCCGGAGCAGAGTCGTCAGGAGTGTTGTTGATTGTCCTAACGGAGGCTGATGTTGTAGTTGGTCGCGGAGGCCAAATCCGAATCCAGTTGCAAGGCCTCTATTCTTAGAGACCGAGTTGGCTGTTGTGGAGGATTTGTATAGAAAACAGTCTGGAACTATCCCCTCAACTGTTTTCAATAGTTCCCCTCAACTGTTTTAATAGTTCCGGAAGAGGAATTTCGGAGGGGTCAGAGTCACCTTGGAAAGGAGGTTCGGGAGGCCCGGAAGGGATGGGTCCGGTGAATAATAATAATCCTGATCGTCTCCTGCTGAAGGTCTGTCGGTGGAATGGGAAACGGAGCCGACGGGATAGAAGGCAAACGTGGAACGGCAGGAGTGGTGGAAGGTCCTGCTTCAGCTATCGAAGGGCAGTGTCGTTTAGGAACGGAGTCTAGCCAAGAGGACGTGTAGTCCGTTGTGGGCACTTTCCTCTTGAAGTGTCCAGGGAGGAGTCCATGAGGCAATGAACCTGTGACGGCGTGAGCGGTTCGTTGTTATTGCGGGTAGTGGAACGTTCAGCTACCGAATGTTGAGAGGAACGTGAGGATAAATCGAGAGGCGTCAGTTGAGGGCTTATGGACGAGGCTAGCTTGGCCGCAACTTTCCGTGCCTTTAATTGAAGTTTGAGGCAGGTATATCGTTCCTTGGTGCGGGATAGCTCTTCGGAGAGGGAACGTAGGCCCCGCGCCAGAGGCGGTTGGCTGCATGGGATGGGAGACGTAGCTGCTGTGTCGCAAGGAATGGTGAATGATTCAGAAAGGAAAGGATTCAGAAGCGGAACGGTTTGTTCTAAGGAATCCTGTTCCATTGTAAGCTCAAGAATTTCCACGTTCTCAGCAACAGGCGGAACGTGGCTCAGTGATACGGAACGATGAGTGCAGAAGAAAGAATCGTCCTTCGGCGTTCCTTTAGTTCGAGGCATCGCAGCGATAAGAAAGCGGATGCGGAGCGGAAGGCGAGTAACGTAGGAAGCAGAGGTCTTTGTTAGACGTCGGAGCGAAGTGAACAGCGTGGCTGCTAGAGAAGAAAAGGTGAGCATTACTGCTCCGCTTCAACTTTTATATGAAGGAGGCTGCGCAGTGGGGCGGAAGAAGTAATTTTTGCGGCCCGGGCGAAGCGTAGGTGGATCTTCATCTAGTTCAAGAGGCGATCCGTTCCCCAGGAGGACTCCGCCGTTCCGGAGCAGAGTCGTCAGGAGTGTTGTTGTTGTCCTGATAACGGAGGCTGGCGTGGTAGTTGGTCGCGGAGGCCAAATCCGAATCGTGTTGCAAGGACTTTATTCTTTGAGACCGAGTTGGCTGTTGTGGAGGGCTTGTATAGAAAACAGTCTAGAACGATCCCCTCAACTATTTTCAATAGTTCCGGTAGTGAACCGGGAGGACAGCTTCGATTTATTTTCTCTAGAATTGAACAGCATTGAGAAGGAGAATGCTATTAAAAAAAGTAATGGAGATTTTCAAGGCAACTAGAAACTTAATTTTATGGCATTTCATATTGAAATAAATAAATGAAAATTATGAACTAAGATTGTCAACTGAAGACCCGTTAAGAACTGCAAATGAAATAATAATTGTCAAGTTCATACTCCATCATTGAAGGATCTTTAGTTTTAAGGATATGGTCCGTCAGAATCCAGGGCATGGACATCTCGATTGGAAACTAAAAAAATACAAAAAGTAGTTAATACATTTTAGCCAAGAAGAACCTCAATACAGGGTAGCTTCTAAGTGGAAAAACATGCACTACGTACTTAATTACTAAAGCTTCACCGATACCGATCCAGTTCGAAAAATTTAGCCGGTTCTGGTATTAATACCAATATTCAAAATTTAATCACTTAATCATTTTTAGTCAATGGTGTAGTTTTCTTTAAAAGTCCAATAAATGTTAAAATAAATAATTTTTAAATGTTTTTTTTTTTTTATTTTAATAATTATTGGACTTTTGAAGAAAACTTTGTTAAACAATAGCTACGAAGATGCTCAGTGATTTCCAAACAAAACGGATGCAAATACCGATACCGTAAATATCGGAAACCAGTCCGATCCAGTATCGGTATCATTGCAGGCTTACTAATTATATCCAGTGAAACTTCCAGCAAACCCTCCCAAAAGTATAAATATTTTGTAAATAGTTATACCTATATCAGTAAATGAGTAATCTAATACACAAGAATAAAGAACCCGAAAATATGATAAAACTTTTTTTGATAATTTCGATAATGTTAAGTTATTTAACAAAAAATATAATAAACCAATAATAAAAAAATACACTTCTTGGGAACTGTATGAACAGGCAAATTTTACTAGACGATTTAGAAGGAGACAGAAGTTTAGTAAAGGGGAAAACCCCAGCATTCAGTCTGGGAAAAATCATCGCAGGGACCGAGGTAATGTTCAGACAAATGAGAATCAATCCCACAGCTGCTAAAGAAGATTAGCAATATCACATACTATCCTGGCCATCACTGACTGAAGGCACTCTGCTAAGGTCCCCTTTCCAGTCATAGACCAGATCAAGTACCAGTGTAAGTGCACGAAGTACTACCCATTTAAACTACAACAATGCCTGGAAAATGTATTACCATTTTAGTCAATAGTATTTGCTGATATTATTGACACTGGAACCTAGTGGAGTCTTACAAATAATAGTTATCTAAGACTACGAAGTCAATAACACAAAGATAACATGAATGTGCATCACCTGTATCCGCTTTTCCATGGTAATAATTTCTGTGCACTCCTCATTGTGTTGGTGGTCTACTGTACACTTCTGCAGAGGATGGGAAAAAAGATAATCAGTAATAACAACAAACCATCACATTCATAATAATGGCAATCGTACACTTTACTACCATATGAAACTAAGAACAACTAAACTACTATACCTGCTAATAAATATGTACAATGAACTAGGGCATGTGTTCAAATAGTATCAGTTTTTATTTTGTCATTATAAATATCATCCCCCCCCCTCCCTTTTTATTTTTCACAGTATTCCCGTATGCACCTAGGCCATGAAAAAGCGGGTCAAAACACCTGTGTGGATCAACTCTTGCATTTCCCTATCACTACTGAAAAGTACCGATATTGGTTTTTTGACAATTTTGCGAATAATTAACGATTTAATTGTTTCAAAACGAGAGCTTCGGAATGCTGATGGCCTTCAACAATTTAAATCTTCAGCCAAAAAATGTTTGAACACACAATTTTACCATTATAACAATTCTGTACAACTTACTTGTATCCGCTTCCCCATAGTCATTTCCAAATAAAATTCTCTGTACCACAATTGGGACAAATCGCACGCTTGTTGCAAAGTGTCTGCAAAACAGAAAAGTTATCTCCTTAACTCGATAGTATTGTTCTAAATTTCTGAAACAACCAAGACCAGATACGCACCATTGAAGTTGAGTAAGTAGCTCCAAAAAAACGATGTTTTATGAAACTGATCAATGGCTAGGAGGTAGGGGCCGTCAATGTCTTTGCGCAAAGTGCGTTTGCCACCAGACTTATCTGCAATCAGCGACTCCAGCATAGTCCGAACCATGTACAGCTAGATATTATAAAACAATAATGTACTACAATTTGCACAAGTTATTATGAACAAAAACTAAATCGTCACAATGCAGAAAATTAAATAGAAATTGTCAATGTTTGTCACACAGCATTTGTCTGAAAATTACTACCATTGTGAATAATGTTGCCACACGAAGACCAAGCATACTCAACATTTTGAAATTTGGTAAACTGACTACATTTCTTATGTAGGATTGGGTTTGGAATTTCACAATTTCAAGCCATTAGCTTGAATCTTATATTTGGAAGTGAAGGGATTATAACTGTCATACGGTACTACACTACTGACATGTCGAATTAATATAACAATTTCCGTCCCATCATTTCTGACAACCGACAGTAATCAAGAAATTATTCCATGATTGAATAGAGGAGTATTGCATAGCCTCTTGTCCTAGCCGATCTAAAATCTGTAGCTCAGCCTGTTAGTATGATATTAGAGCTCTTTGGTGTTATTTTGAAAAATGAAACGGAAGTTTCTACTTGATACATATGATATTGGAGCAAAATTCAAATAAAGGCATCAGTAATCACAGAGCGACTCGAGACAAGAAAACGAGAGCTCTCTGGACCATAATGGCTTTCTGTTCTGCTGCACAGTATGTGTTGATGAAGGTTACAAGCTGCTTCACGGATGTTTTACTGAAACCTGTTAAGTTTGTCACAGTCTCTGACTGAGAATGCTTAACATAAATTAAAAATAAATACCAGGTGACAAATTAAACTAAGCCTAGAATAAAAAGCACTCTTTCTTGACATTTAGATTACTTTTCTTCATTTCTGGCAACAGTCTACGCACAATCTAACAATCCATCAGTTAACCGATCAGATGCGAATAACAGGTTAACAAAATTTGGCCAATTAAATAAATAAAATCCTCTTAACCTGTGTGCTTGATGGACCAACATTACTCCGTGGAACTTTAATTTCAAATCCGCTATCAGGGTCTTTCTTGCCCTTTAATGCAGGATCATCAGATGGTTCAACACCTTTCAGCCAGTCGGCACAAGTCTCACGAACTGACATAATGATACTGAAAATACAAATAGAATTTTTATGGTACAAGTGCACAGCAACCAACTGTGTTATTAACTGGATTAAACTTCGGAAATGAGAATATAACCTTCGTATTAAATCTTTTCTGTTTTTCACAGCTTTGCGGAGTGGCTCTCGTAGTACCAGCTGAACAAAATCTTGCAATTCAGCATATATGTTACCACGAATTGCTTCTGTGAACACATTTTCCATCCGAGCCATCAGAACTTGTAGTCCTTTAATCATAGCGATCACTTCAATCAGCGCAAACTTTTCTTCATCATTGTAGTTGTATCTTGTAGCCTACAACCATTGAATTACACACACAAATTAAAAAAGAAGGCTATGCGACACACATGACATTGCTTTAACAGAACACTAGTTTCAGCGTTGTACTAGAGAGATTAATGTACAATTTCATTGTGCGAATGCGTTCTTATAACATCCTTACAAAATCAGTAATTCTACCTGATAATTTATTCTCGCAGAAGAACAGAAGTTCTCCGAATGGAATAAGACGAAGTTGTGTTAACAAATAGGATCCCTACCTTGCTACCGGCACATTTGATCGCCTTAAACATTGCATATTTAAATATAAAATTATGAAAAAATTGCCTCATATCTGCATCCTTCCCGCCTCATTCCCTCGTATATGCTAACCACATTCCTTTTGTGGCTGGGAATACCATGACAGGGAAGTAGGAGGGAATCAAAGGTAACACAGATTCATCAGATTCGACTTGGAGAAGTACTATTCTATCGCAAGAACAAGCTCTCTGCTAGAATTATCAAGTTTTAACTATAGCTTACTTTTTATCCCATATTGGCAATCGATCCACTACATTGCGCATCACCGACTAATCCCCGCGCTATGCAAGTTCCCATATTTTATAATTTTCTTATTATCTCTCACACAAGAATACATGATATGACTGCCTCGAGCCATGTCAACACTTAAATCGGTTCAAAATTGAGCCGGTTCATCTTGACTAAGCATTTCCTTCAGCTGTAAGGCTATACATATACAGTACTATAAATCTGCCGATAGATATTCAGCGTAGCTGCGTCGAATCGGAATTGGTTATTTCTTAGCGATTAGTATACAGATACAACACTTTACACTGATGATAGAAAACTTAGTGTAGATGATACAGAACTTGGTGTTCCCTGCCTGCTAACCACCACATTTCGGAAATGGAAGTGCAACACTTAGTCTCACCCTGAAAGAAATCAGTATCAGCATTAAGAACTTTGTGTTCCCTGCTTTCAGACTGCCACGATTCAGCAAATAAGAGCGCAACAAGCGGTCTAATCTTGAATAGAATCAGTATCGGTAGCGGTAAAATGGATATCGTGCAATATAGGACCGGTATCTGTATCGTGCAGAAATGTGCGATACCAGGTTTTTCTACTCGATACCAATACCGATACATTATTATTCCAAGTATTGGTATCACGATACATGTACTGATACTTTCTTGATGCCGATACTCATTTCAATACTGATATTCTTTTCGATACCGATACTTCGAGAATTGAACTTAATGAATGGTAACCAAAGAAGAGCTTAAAGGAAAACTCGGAATATTCAAGTCTTCACAACTTCATAATGATAAATATTTTTACACTTTCAATACCATTGATACTACTAAAAATTCAATATACAATTTTAAATTTCGATACCACTACCGTTGCCAAGGAAGCGTTGATATCAGTAATGAAATTCTATAGTATCGCACACCCCTGGTATCGGATCGGTAGAAGTGGTATATACAGTCTTCTTTACCATACCTTCTTTGTTAACGTTCTGCAACTACAATGACTTGGGTTGGTAGCATTGGCTAGCATTCTTTTGATTATAATTTCACCTGGTTTGTTGTTGCTAAAGCTATCTTAGCTGATCAAAATTACACCAAAACAAACTCACCCGTTCATATTCTTCAGCTTCTACGGGGCAGCTATTGTTCTGGTGATGATCTGTAGGATGAAGCAACTTCCAAGAATACTGAAACCAATCACAAATTGTATCAACATACACACTAACCCATTTAAACGTACGTTTCCAACAAATGCTTTATTAATGGTGTTTACCAATTCCGTAACAACACTTGTCCAATCTGCTAACAGCAACAATCCTCTCAATGCCAGGTCACCAATTTCTTTATTCTCTATGTCGGTTCTGGGCGTTTCTTTGAATGTTGTGGTAACCTAAGGAAAATTGTGAAAATAGCCTATGTGAAAAACTTCATAAAAAAAAAGCAGACATTCAAGCATTTTGGATACCGTAAATTCATGTCAATGTAAAATGATGATATTTTTACAATAAATACAAGAGAGTTTTAAAAAATTTTAAATATAAAAGAACTAAATAGGCATTTCTTCTTTTAAAGTACCAATGAAGAAGTAAGTCTTGTACGCTTAGATCTCAAAGGAGAGGATATTCACCGTTCCAATATCCTTACATATTTTCGACCGTCTGGTTCGAAAATTTGCAAGGATATTGGAACGGTGAATATCCTTTCCTTTGTAATCTAAGCATACAAGACACAAACATGGACTCAAATTTTCAAAGTAAGCAATGTGACATTTTTAAACTTATGTGAAAATGTTAAATTTTCTTTATGTTGCATACACCGATCTAATATTGACTAAACCAAAATTCAAATGTAATATTTTAGTTGAGAATATATGACCACTGACTCGCAAGGTGCCTCACCTCATTGCTATATCGAGCTAATTCACTTATGTATTTCACATGTTCATCTCTAATGTTGGGTAAATGCTGCATGAGATCTGCCTGAGGACTAATTGAATTAGCATTGGACAAAGGCCACTTGGATGGATCAAAGTGTGGACTGCGTTTGATGTAGTTGAATGGTGCTATTTGCATGTCGCCGAAGAGGGGAACAACTTCCAACTGCTGTTAAAATACACGAAAAATAAGGCAATATTAGAAGATACAGCAAACAATTTTACAATGGCATTAAATATTATTAAACCTGTGCCGGTAATACTTTTCAACTAAACATTTAAACTAACTGTAAAAGGATTTGTAATAATAATTTTAATAATTTTAATAATAATAATAATAAATAATTTGTTTTAATTATTAACAAAATTTTGTTTTTCTCCAAAATTTCTTTGAATCGTATTTAATATACAAAAAATAATAGAAATATGCAAGATAAAATTTTTTTTTTAAATCACTGAACAAAACAATTACTATGGTTATCAGTTAGTCATGTGTGGTGTTGGAATTCGCTAGCTATGCTGCATAACTTTCGTTGGGCCGCAACTAGTGACGATTACAGCAATTGTTTACGTAGTATATAAGCGAAATTATGGGAGTAGATTAACGGTTTCTGCCATAAAATGAATTTCGGATACGTCAGATACATTTCGAATGCTTCAAATGAAGTAAATATTTAAATCGTTTTCTAGAAATAAAAGCTCAAAGCTGAAAATCTTGAACGTTAAAAAAAAACCTACCAAATTAATGCTTTTCATTGACGTAATTTTAATAACACTAGGGGCAATATATCACATTATTACACTAGTACTTAGAAAATGCCGATTATGGGATACTAATTAATACAGTGCCATACCGATAATGTCACCACTAGTGCCGGCACGGCCTTAAATATTAAGGAAGGCAATTGAACTACAATCATTGTAAGGCTACCACATTTACGTCTACACTACAGTATCTGAAATTCAGACACCACAAAGAGTTCACACAAGCAGTGGCTTATTACCCACGAGGCAATTGAGGCAGTTGCCTCAGGGCCCCACAGAAATCTGGGGCCCAAGCGGGTCCCCTAACAATGCACTTCTCATTACGTAAAATATGTAAAAAAAAAAAAATAAATAAAAAAAATAAAAATTCTCAGTATTGATGACTCTTGCTTTGTAGCAATTTTAATTTTAAGACAGGAGTTATTTTTCTTTTACAGTAAGTATAGTTTATTGTTAATCATGACATCATAGAAAGCTGCATAGTATTGCATTCACAAAATCTTGCCTTTGGCCGATGGCCCAGCCGATAGACCACATATCAGGCTGAGAGGCCCCCATTTCAAAGTGAGGGGACCTCGGATTAGGATGAGGGGCTCCGCATCAGGGTAAGAGAAGAGGGGGCCCTATGTCAGGGCAAAAGGGCGAGATGATGAGGGGGCTCCGGATCAGATGAGGGGCCCCATGTCATGAGTATCTCCCCATAGGTAAGGGGCCCATGTCAAAGTGAGGGCCATCTTAAAAAAAATCTGCTTCGGGGCCACAACATGGGTTAATAAGCCCTTGCACACAAGCAGCCTACATCATGATATAAGACAGCAAAACTCATTCTCCAGACAATGCTTTCATCCTACAATACGTACATTGTCAATATCTAACAAAGTAAAGGCAGTTGCATTAGCCCTGCACCCATTACTTCTAATGATTTGGATGTAACAGGACTGTCTCACTTGCTGTCCTGTAGCCTGAAGATTTACACAACCACTCTAGGCAATTTTAAAGATTACTTAAAATTGCCCAGTTGAATCTCTGCTATCCCAACATCCAAGTGAGTGACTTTTAAGACTGACCCAAAAACTGAGACTGTAGTGACAAAATCCCTCCCACACGAAATCTAAATTATAAAAAATGTTCTTGTCTCTAGTTACTGCTGTTGTGGATAGTAGATTTAGTCAGTTTACTTTACATTGCAAAAATGGCAAAGTTTACTACGAACATAACAAAAAATCACCACCAGCCTCAAGAAACTAGGCAGGAAAGCATAAATCAAGCTGCTAGACAGCGTTCTATTCTAGGTATGTCACGCAGACAGCCTGGGTCACACACACCTTCACAGGGAAAGGTGCTCCAAGGATTAACTACTTGATGGGTTTAGAAGGAGCTTCACAAAAGAGTGGGGGCAAACAGTTTGTGCAATTCATGTGGCCGCACGAGAAAGGAAAATGGCTTCTCTTTGGGAAATATGTCAGTGTTTGAATGATGAAATTTGTAAGATGTCCATTCACTGTCTTTGAGTTGCAAGGGATTTAACTATCATTGCCAATTTTTTACATGTCACGTGAAGTTATTAACTAACCTTAAATATCTTGTCAATTTTGGCCAAATTAATCTTCTTCTTCTGGTCCAGTTTGTTGATATTGGACAGTTCCCCGTCCATGAGAAACAGGCCAAAGCCCATCACCTAAAAGTATTAAATACAGTTATATATTGAAGAATTTACTAACAATCCAAGTAAAAACAAATAGAACCCAATAGCCATGAAACAATGAATATAATAGCATAGCACTATACATGGTTCAAATCAATTCAAGAACGCGTCAAAGGTTTGCAGAAACTATCTTTTCAATGCTGCGGTTTGTGATCATTTAACCACGGATCCAAATGTTCTTCTATGAAAAATTACCTAAAAGTTATATGATGTGAATAAAGATAGTACTGCTTGCTATGTTTACTGGCCCCCTTCTCCCTCCCTGCAGTAATAGTGCACGTAGCACCTGCACAAGGCCTGGGCATGTATCACCTAAGCTTCCTCCCTTCTTCACAGCAATTAAAAGGATGCAAAAATTGGGCCTTCAGAGATTGTTCAAAGGCTTCGAATTTTCTGTAATATAAGTCCAGAAGGGTTAGAAAATTGATGATGCTTGATTTAAAGCCCACCCCCCTATTTTTGCCAAATTAACTGCATAAGCCCATGGGCGTTTCATCCACGATTTACGGTAACAGCTAGCTTGCAGTACCAACTTGGTGCATTTAGAACTGTTAACCATGCCGAGACAGTCAGAGAGGAATGAACAAATCTTACACAACAGCAAGTACGTTAAATAATATGAAAAAATTCCATGTAGGCACAAACAGATCCAAGTGTCAAGGATGGTACAAAGCCTTGCTTACTAACTTGGTGTTATTACCAGATTACCTCATATATCATACATACCTTGACCAGCATATGCTTTTCAGCAGGGGTCAGGTACATCTTGCTTTCAAACATCTGTACACAGATATTGACTACGTCTGCCAAAAGATCTTCATACCCTAAAATTTTCTCCATGTTTTCCTTCAACGTGTCACGGATTTTGTTCTGGGTAGCAAGAAACATCGACAGATTCTGGGATTCTTGCAAAGCCTGGGAATCAGCCATTACCTTCAGAAACTGGGCTGCCCTAAATAACAATAATTAGGACATAAAACATTATTATTGGTTAGGAAACAGTTAAACGTCTTGTTACCTAACCAAAACAAACAAATTATGAGGAAGGTGACTACAATCAAGAGCTTGTATTGGGTTCCGTGAGGTTCTGGCCCAGCATACAAAAGTACAACTAGACACATTTTTTTGTCCTGTAAAGTTGATTCACCTTATAAAGAATTTTTAAAAGGCTTGTTGTTTTGATGTGGTCATAAATAAAAGTAATGATTCAGAGGTAGCGTAATAGCTGTTAAATTACCAAGATACTAGGGGAGAGAGAGAAGAGCGAACTACGGAAAGGGATAGCTTACTGTGAAAAAGAATCTTGCTTTAGTCATCTACAATAACTGCACTGACCACTTGATCACTCAGTGAGTCCAGGATAAGAAACATGATTAATTATAGTTGCCTGTGTGCCTTGTCATTTCGTACGGGGTCAAAACAGATAACTTGCTTAAAGTGTCGTTAACGTCATCATACATACGTCGCAGGTACACACCAATTGTTCTCCAACAACATGTCTGTGAACCCTTGGAAGTGATCAATAAAGGTCGCACCTTTTCTTATCGATGGCCCAGTTGGAAAATTGATTAGTGAATAGCTTAAGTAGGTCCGAATGCAGATCAAGTCTAGACAACGGTCTAACTTTTATTACTGTATACTGGCTGCAAATTAAAGGAGGGGGGGGGGGGAGAGAACCTGATTGGTCAGACACTACAGTACTAGCTCCTGATTGTTCAGTTAAGACTACATCACTCCTTACTCTTCATGTACTCCTGCTAAAATGAAATACAAAAACAAGTTTTACATACCTTCGATATGTTGAATAATCATT
>JAHWFP010064018.1:4657-17183 GCA_023313725.1 Lithobius niger
AATGGTTTGAGGTTACCAAACAACTTGTTTACATATGAAAATTAAACACAGAAGGGTGTAGAGTTAGTCCCCATAACTTACACATAAAAATACAACACTTTTTATGGCTTATACCCAACAACCTTTTAACCAAGGCTATCCTTTATCTCCCAGGGGTAGACGCTCAAATTTTTTAAAGAAAAAAGTTTCGTGAAAACTTAAAGAGGAGATAGCCAGGGACCACTAAACTCCCATAGAATGTTCCTAATAAACATTTAAACGTGTCGTATAATCTCTGTAAATATCCTTCCACACAGGAAGGCGTTGATAGTGACAGGGAGAATAACCATTGGCACTTAAAATTTAGGTGTAAAGTCCGAAACAGGAAAAGCTGAGAGTTCCTTTGAGTGAGGTTGTCCTGACAACGTACCTCTTAACAATTAAAGAAAATTTTATCTTACAAAAAAAAAAAAACGCAGAGCAAATTTTGGCTCCACCACTGGTTTAGCTTTTAATCAATAAAAACTCAACTGTTTGTTAATTAAACATAATACCTACTCATGGTATCAGCATTAGCATGTGACTTTCCAGGTTTGTACAAACGATGTAGTTCTGAAGTTAAGACTTTTTAAAATATGTAAACACGTTATTTATGTTTAGTTTAGATGGTCCTAGATGGAGCCACAGTTGTAGCCCTTTTTGTTGAGGCTCACAACTCACAACAGTTTAAAAGAAAATGCACAAGGAAAACTATTTGTTTAGGTTTTCTAGTTTACATGGAAAAAAACTCCGCAGGGAAAATTTTTACACGTTACTTAGGTTAGGCCTGGTGGCTTGCACAAGCTTGCAAAAAAAAAACTATTTGTAGAAAAAAAAACTACTCTAGTTTTTAGTTATCACGTTTGGAGTCCTACTTAAAGGTTTTACTTACTCCCCTACTGATAAAAACATTATTTACTATGGTTAGGTTAGATTTTTAACCTTCATTTTACTGTGAACACCTATTTAGTTTGGGAGCTCTAATGCTTAACATTTCTACCCCCACCACAATAGATTTCTACAGTAAAACAATGGGTCCTAATTTTTAAGGATGAATACAACAAAAAAAAATGGCATTTTAAGTTTTAGTTGTTAACCCAAACAGTTGCTAAGTTAGGTTAAAGCATGGCAATTTAATTTCTCCAAACTCTGGGAAAAAATCGAAATGGCACTTAAATGAAGCAAGTTTAGGGCTTACTTTAGTTTTAACAGACCCACGTTTTACTACAAGGTTATCCTCAGATTTAACTCTTTTAAGTTTATCTCTAGGAGGCTGACAAAGCTTGTTAAATGAGCGGTTACGTAGTTCAATCCAGTCATTGAATTTTGGCGCTAATTTATTGGGTCTGACTGAGCTAGCTGGCGCATTATGCGTACAGCGTGTACTCTTATCGACTTTCCAATCTATACTTGGATGGTCAGTCTGCCAATCACGGGCTGTCTGCACTTTTGGGGGAGGGACGTTTTTAACGGCCTCTTTGGTGCCTGACTTAACTGCCTCGGCAGAGGGGCTGGGCGACTTCGCTGGCGCCGGCTGGTCTGGCATCGGGTTGGGTTCGACCAATCCCGCGGGACATCTGCATGCTTCCGTGCTGGAGCGGGCCTTAGGAGGGCGGCATTTACGGGAACGCTTTTTCGATTGGGTTTGGTTGTGGTCTGCAGCGCTCGGGCGGGAGGAAAGGAGCTACGGAACGAGCGGGGCTGTAGTTGCGGGCGTCGTTTACATTTCTTTTAGGCTGACGTAATTCATCTAATTTAGACAGGGCGTTTACGCCCAGAACTATTTGAAAAACAGACCTGGTAGCCTCGGACACGCAGGCAACAACATGCAATTTTATACCTCCATTTAATTTTAAAATTAAATCTACCTGTTGTAGCTCGACCACACTGTCGCTCATTACGGTTTTGCACTGAGCTGTTTGCTTTAGTCTAGGCCAGTTTTTGGCGAGTTTCCAACTAACGGGATTTATACTGCTCCTCGAATCGCGTAGGCATAACACTTTATTCCTACCTATCCTGGCTTTAAAGGTGCTAGGTTTTAACACAGTTAAGGCATCCGAGCCTACACGAAAACATGCATTTGCAAATTCTGTTTTGTTATACTCGGGACATCTATTACGGAGGTGCGAGGACGAACCGCATTTATAGCACGTTCTAACATTAGTTTGACTAGGGTTAAAAGCTACACTAGCACATTTATCAGCGTTAGCATTTGAGCTACTTATGCTGTTACTGTTAGTCCCAACCGGGTTAGCTAACGAGTTATGGTTTTGTTTACCATTTCGGGAATTAGAAGCCTTAGTGTCTTGGCTGGCTGGCTGTGCGCCAGTTTGCACTTTACCAGTTTTAACAGCAACATCATTAGAGATTTGCTTGTTGCGTATGGTGTAGTCGTCACACAGTTTGGCTGCTTCCTGTAGCGTCCCAGATTTAATCTGGTCCGGCAACCATTTTCTTAAACCCACTGGGCAAGACTTGTAAAATTGCTGTAATAAAAACAGGTTAACTAGTTTATCGTAACTACCGTTAACACCCGCGACAACCATCGGGAAAATAAAGTTTGAAGCTCAAACGCGTGTTCGTGATACAACTGTTCTGGTTGTTTTTCCAGACTACGAAATGCAGATTGGACGGACTCCTTAGTCTGTACGAACCTTACAAGTAATTTTAATTTAACCTGATCGTAATCATGCATAGTAGCTGTGCTCATTTGATCGCACACCTTTACTAAAATTTCGCCTAACACGGGTTGTAAACCTACCACCCATTCACTCTTTGGAATACGTTGAGTTTCCATTGTTCTTTCAAAGATTTTTAAATACGAATTGATTTCCGATTTCGGACGCCAACTATTTAACAATCTAACGGCTTTGGAAATTTTTCCGGGCCTTGGACCTGAATTTACATTTGGTAAAACCTGTACTGGATTGGTACCGTCATTACCGTTTACACTTCTTAGTTTGGCTAATTCTATTTGTCTATTAGCAAGTTCTAACTCGTGTTCGAGCTTTTTAATCGCACGTGCTGTAGCGGCATCGCTAGTCTGGGCGTTTGCGTCACGGATCATTAAATCATGGGCGCGACTCTTGTCGGCCTCTTTGGCTGCATGATCTAATTTTAAAGCTTCAAGTTTTAACTGTTCAGCTCTTAGAAACTGGTCGTTCTCCTTGAGAGCGATCTCTTTTTTGGCTAAAATGGCAAAATCACGCTTTTCTATGGCACTGAGCAGTTCGTTTGACAGCTCATCCAACGTGAGTTTATCATCGTTAAACGCTATTTTAATAACATCTACGGACTCATGTCGAGTGTCACAAACAGTTAGACCTAAATTCAAACAAGCCTTCTTTAGGTCTTTGTAATGAATATGATCGATAATTGCTTCTATTTCTTCCATGTTGAAAGTTTAGGTTAGTTCTAGTTTAAAGAAAAAAAAAACGTTCTAGTTTTAAATCTTTACAGTTAAAATTGCAGCCGCAAAATAACTCTCATAAAAGATAAAAAGAGCGAGTACTTAAACACTAATCTTATAACCCAATCCAGTCAGGGACATATAAATACACTCTTATATTACCTAAGCACTCTGGTGGATAATTAAATACATAAAATGCATAAAATAAACACTCGGCTTGGCAACCGGACTATACCCATGTGCACTACCTGAATTTTTATGCACAATCGCTGTGCGGTCAGTCATCCAATCACCCATCGAAGATTGAATCCAAATTGTAGTGGTCGCACTTCCAGTTGAAATTTGAGCACTTGCACCGAGTTATCCAAGTTGAATGTCCAGTGGTTCACTGTGGGAGCACTGCGTCCTTTTTGAGGCCAGCTTCTCCAGGGGTTGAAGGAATATCTGCCTTCCAAAGGCGTGCCTGCTGCTTCACGGCTTGTGAAGGGAGTGTTGCCGTTTCCCGGCTCCAGCTGGATACGGGATTACAGATGGGTCTTGTTTTTACTTAAGGCTGACATCTACTTCTGTAGCTTTTTGACATTGCTACGGACATCTGTGGGGGTTGCAGTTTAAGTTGTACTGCGACATCTTCTTCTTAAGATGATCTGGTATGGTAGTATGGCAGGGTGGAAGGAGTGTAGTGGCACAGCACCTTTAAATCTCACCACTGCCACCAGTTTTGTAGCGGCGCTTACAGGGTCTCGAGGTGCCTACTGTCTATAGCACCGACATCTGGCGTACTTGTGGTTATTTTAGAAGAGATCATAAGTGGCGGTTTTTACCTTCGCAGAAAAACAGCATAGCGTGTCTACTGCACGGTTAGGAGAAGAGCGTCAACGTCCTAACTAAACTTTTATGACCTATCTAATCATGGTTCACTGCCACCACGATGGGATTAAGTTTAAAATGCCTACATTGGAGTTAGAATAAAAATGATTTGTAATTATTTAACCCTTGCAAATTAAATCTGACTCGGAAGTCAAACTGTTGTTCAAAACAACATTCTTTTCTGTTTTAATTAAACATGACAATTATCTTTACAGCACTGAGTAACTAGTTGGTTACAAAAAAAAAAAACAATAGCTTTGAGTTACAAGCAATCGATTTACAGAAATCGTCAGAGAACAGAATTGTGTTCACATTACATAATTTTGACTGGAAAAAGTCGGGGTGAGTTATCGCAACTCTCTAAATTACAAACATGACCCTTGCAGAATGTAAAGTAGTCTTTGAAAGACTTTAGCAACCCTTGCACTAAAATCAGTCAATCATCACACTGAATCTAGGTTAGCATTATATGGAAACTACCATTTGAAAGACCCTTGCTTCAACGATAATACATGTTAGATCTCGGTGATCTTTTGATTATTTAATGAACCTGTGTTCATAATAAACAAGAAAACGAATAAAGCCGGTTTTTTAGGAAGGGGATCTTAAACCCTTAAATTATGGGTGCCCTAGACCAGAAATGCCAATGTAGTTTTGGCTACCCATAAGTTCACTCAAAGACAGAAGTTAAGTTTAAATTTTAGGACTAATAATTTAGAAATACGGTTCCAAAATAAAAATTCACTAAGCTAAACTAGTTACCCTTGTACCACTACCTTGCCCGGCATGGCAACCTTCGGACTGGACATCTCTGCTCCGACCGCCATAGTGACGTCTAGCCTTTGAGTCTTGAGCTATGCTAACGAAATTCTCATGGGTCTGGGGTTTTATACCTGCTGCTTGACAGCCAGGTAGAGGGTTAGCGCGGTCCTGTAGGAGAGCGACGGAGGGGGGATGTGGGGTACAGAGGTGACTCTTGGAGGAGGAGAGACTGACCCAAACCGGCCGAGCTGGCAAACCAGAAGTCGGCCATGACAGCGCGGATGGGCAGGGTATCTTGGGCGTTCTCAGTGTTTGGGGAGTTGATTCCCGCGATTTTGCATTGAGGGAATTGGTGTTGTTGTTCCAACAAAGGAAACGTGCGGGCATTGGAACAATTAGAGGCCTAGCATGAGTGCAGTGAGTTTAAAACTCATAAACAACGTGAGAATAGGCCTATGAAAATAAACTACGATATTACATATCGCTACTATTGAAGGTAGGGGGGGGGGAAACGAAGTTTGATGCTTAATTTAAAGTAAATTGTTGTTAATTGAAGAAAAAGGCTATAACTGTGCATTCGGATGAGATCACTATGGTCGGAGCCCTGAAATAAAATACAAGATCACACTAAAATTGTCCGGTAAATAAAAATAGTTGTGGTTTGCCAATTTTAACAAGGTAGGGTCCGTGAGAAAAATTGCGTTAAATATTGCTTTAATAAAAGCCTAGGCAAAAGATTAAAATAAACCAGCTTGTTTTTGAATGCTAGAACGCATAAAATTAAAGTATTATCGCAGCCGCAAATAATAACATGGGAGTAGTCGAAGTTTTCATGGTTGCTAAAATCGTCACCTTAGTAAAAATAAAAACGTAGAGTACTGATACAAGTATAACAACACTAAGCTAGTCGGCTTTATGCCTGGAAAATAATTCGAAATACAAATAAATGTTTACAAGATTGTTTTGGAAAACGGCGACGTGGATTGCGTGTGTCGGCGCTCAGTTTGAGCACTTTTTCAAATAGCTGTAGAAAATGATACAGGTGGAAATTTAATGTTCTGTCTTTGCAGGATGGAAGATAAAGTTCAGTTCTATTAAGGGTGAAAATTGCCATCGATTTTATCCATTTTCCTTGGAGTTACGAATTTTCAAAGTTGAAGTTGAGAAATAGACTTAGCGCTCGCCAGCGCCAAGAACAAAAATTTGCATCCCCGAGTTGTTGATGGTTGGTGTCGGATCTCCTAACCAATCCACAGGAATTTAGGCCTAATGCCTTTACACCTAACCAAAAGTTAAAATCTAGTTTTGTCGGTTTAAGAGTATGTAAACCTTAAATTAGGTCTCCCAACTGAACAACTAAAACTTGCATAGTTTTTCTTTTCCTAACAAATAGTTTTTTTGTACCAACTGGTGCAGGCCACCATGTTTAACCCTAGTAGTGTGTAAATTTTATTTATGTTGAGTTTTCTACACTAAAATCTGGAAACCTAAACAACTAGTTTTCCCATTCAAGTTTCTTTTGAATAGTGAGTTGTATACCAATACAAGCGTGGCTCCATCTAGGAGCAACTAAAACTAAATAGGCTACTTGTTGAAATTTTAATTTTAAAACTTCAGAGACTGTACAAACCTGTAAAGAAACACGTCAATGCCGACACACTTAGCCGGTATTTTGTTTAAACAGTAAACTTGTTCAAACACTTTTATTTTCAGTAAAATTGACTGGAAATTAATTTTTGTCTTTAATATTGACATTTTGGTCTGTTGGAAGCTCACCCTTAAGCAACTTCCAGTTAATCCCTGTTTTGGACTTCACACCTAAAATTTAAGTGCCGATGTTTATTCTCCCTGTATCAACGCCTTCCTGTGTGGAAGGATAATTACAGAGATTGTACGACACCTTTAATAATATTCATTAGGAGTATTCTACGGGAATTTAACTTGACCCCGGTTAGTTCCTCTTAAAGTTTTCTACGAAATGTCTTTCTTTAAAAATAGCTGTCTGTTTGACCTCTGAGTGCAAAAGGTTAACTCTGTAGTTAAAAGGTTGCTGGGTATAAGCCATAAAACCTTCCAGTGTTTTTTGGAAGACGTAATTTTTATGTCTAAGTTGTTTGGTGACCTTAAACCATTCTAGTGGGAGTAGTTTAACAGTAAATAGAGCTGGTCGTTTACGGCGCACCCACAATATTCAATTTTCTAAAACCTATCGCAGGCTAGGTTAATTGAAATGCGGCCGTTGGATTTTATCGCAGTTTACCAGGATAATCAAAAAACTAGACTTGAGGAAAGGCTGAACGGTTAGGGACGTATTACCAGAGCAGTAGACGGCCTCATTTACTTGTTATAACGAAACAACAAAATTAACTTTGTAACTTCTAGTGTGTTACTTGATTTAAATGTCTTTTGCCCCACTCTCTGAATACTTGTACGATTTTCCTGCACAGAAGCAGCGCGGACAGTATTTAGTTAGTGGTTGCAAAAATAGTGTTCTTAATTTATGTAATTTTAACTTTGCGTCAAATTAAATAAGCCACAAAAACGTTAGTCCCCCAAAAATATAAAACGGCGATTTTAATTTTTGTAAAACTAGTGTTCTTTTTACCTATGTAAAAACGATCCTGTGATAGGACTAAGTTTCCCCTGAAGGTGTATTCCTTAAAACTGGAGATGTATTTCTCAACTGGAGGTGTATTCCTCAAAACCTGATGCATGTATACCGCGTATTCTTGCAATTTTGATTATAGTGCTTGGCAGTTCAAGTTTTTGGCATATCTTGTGTGCACTAACCTTTCTGTTCTAGCTTCTATTATGGAGTTCAACAGAAACCCCAAATAGAATCTCCTTGGTGGGGAGCTGTAAAGAAGGCCGAGTTCTTCACCCGATTTGAGGAGACCTTAACTCAAAAGATCAAAAACCTGAGGGTAAAATTAACGGCAACGAACATTTTTTTTTATTCCTCGGTGCTGCGGTGCCGTGAAAACACCGACTTTAACTTATTGTAACTCCACGAAAAAATGGTCCGATCCACCACAACTTTGAAGCTCTTAATAGCCATGAACTTTATTTGTATTCCCCCGGAAACAGATCCCGAAAATCCCATCTAGAACTTTTTCTACAGCCATTTGAAAAACGCATGAAACCGATGCCGTAACTCGGGTAGCGCACGAGGCGCCATTTTCAAAACTTGTAAAAATGTATTTACCTTTTTTTTTTTTCCACTCAGTTACTTAACCTCAGTTATATGTACAGGCACACTTTGTTTTGATATGTCTTAAGTTTATTTACGGTGACGATCATGAATGTATTTGAGAAATGTCCGACATCCACAATCCAATTTTGCGGCTGCAAATAGTATTTAAACCTTTTGAAATGCGTTTTAGCATTAGCTGGTGACTTAAAACTTTTATTTTTATAATAAGCTTTTAACGTAATCTTTTGCCATCACCACTGTTGGAGCTTAGGCAACATGTTGATGCCATAAACCACCGGGCACGTTTTTGTTTGTTGTTGTAAATAAAATCTCGTGCACTCCGACTGTAGCTACCATTCCCAAAGTAAACAAACTGGCATTCCTTCTGTTAAAAACAATTCAAATAGATCTGAGCAAAAATCCTTCTATTAAACAGCAAAGTTTGAACAATACTTCCAGCCCCCCCCCCCCCCTTTGTAGCGATGTGTAACATCGTTGTTTACCATTTTAAAATGCTTGTTTAATTTAGCAGCAATGGTTTACTCATTGCAAAAGCCACTCTACAAGCTTTTAAATCCAACTATTTTTATTTTATAGTGCATTGGCCAAATCCGAATGTTCCTTTGTTTTGCACTCAAAACTGGCTTGTTTTCCCATGCCCCAGTCACTCCAAACGGCTCGGCTCCAAAACCCTTCGTTCAGCTTATTTTTCCATTGTTCTCCAAGCCCTCCACCAATCAGACCCCTACAGCTCTTCTCGGCGTCCGCGCTAGTGGCAGTCAAAATCCGAACTCTAGAATAAAAAGCCCCAGCTCCCCTCACTCCTCAGCACACGCTCATCTCAAAGCCAAGAGGTCGCTACGCCAGTCGGTATAGGAGATGTCCCGTCCGAATGTTGCCATGCCGGGCAAAGGTAGTGGTTTGTATTAACTAGTTCTAACTTAGAAAATTTAATTTCGGAATACCCTATTGTAACGGCGGACGCTACGACTGCTTAGGTGCTTGTAACGCCCCCGGTTTCCCTGGTGTACGTGGAGTTTCAGCTTGAGGATAATCGGTGTTAATGACGACTTTTTACGTTATTCAACACAGCATGGGCACTGTCCCAGCATGGGGCTTGGAGCGCCGGTCCTAATTAAAGGGGCCTATCCCTAAACTGTCGGTATCGCTGCCACCAATGGTGGATTTAACTGTTTTACTAGCTAAAATCTAAAGATGGGCTACATATTTAATCTTACACTAAAATACAATTAATCAATCTAGCAAACGACTGAAGCTTTAAAACTCCTGGTTTTATTTATGCAACAGAGAATGAAAACAACAATTTACATTACGTTTTGCTTCTGAAAGCTTTTGAAATAAATGATTTAAAAGCTACAAGTTTGAATATACACTTAGTATTTCACAAAATCAAACAAACAACGCTTGTGTTTGAGTAAGCAATTAAATTTTCACCATAGAAAAAGAAATATTAGGTGCTCCCGGAGACACCCACAAGACTTACAGCCGCAACTGATAAAGGTCTGACAGTATGTTTCTACATGATCAACCGTCCACAGTTATGTTTCTAAGTTTTCCAAGTACAAAAAGATCAACCTCCCTTAGTTCCCTCGAGAACTGTTTTAAGTAATAAAAAGCCCGGCAATTTTACACTTAGGCATCAGTTTGTTTCAATTTGACTTCCACAAAGATCAAACCGTCAAGTAGTTTAAGTTTAAAAATCCATTTAAATTAAACTGGAAAAGTTGGTTTTTAGTAAGAGAACCACTCTGACGTTATGGGGAGAGAGAACCTAAGATGCCGCTACAGGCGTCTCCACCATAATTTTCTCCAAGCTAGAGAGTTAAAGTTAAGTTTTAAACTAAAATTTAGAATATGGGGGTCCTAACCTGAACTTTCAAAAGCTAAACTATAACATACGAACCACTACCATCATGGCATGGCATTCTCCGGACATGGCGTCTCCACTCCCGACTGGCGTGACCGGTCTCTAGCTTGAGATCTGTGAGCTGTGCTAACGAAGGATTCTGGGGCTGGGGTTTTATACACATTACCGGAAGTAGGCGCGGACGCCGAGGATAGCTGCGGGGGTCTGATTGGCTGAGGGCCTTGAGAACAATGGAAAGTGGGAGGAGAAGTCGGATGAACAAAGGAACTGGGTGCAGAGCCGTTTGAAGGAGTAGGGACATGTAAGACGGAAAAGATAGGCCTGTTTTGAGTTTCACTCAATTGAACTTTTGGAAATAGGCCTTTACTTTATATTATTGGCTATGGATTCCATATTTACATGATTGCAACGTGATTAGGCTCTTGTTAAAGCTTATTACATGGCTTTGGGTAATGTATAGAACATTACTATTAAATTAAACAAGCTTTAACGGTAAACTGCAGTGTTAAACACCACAACTAGTTTTGGCTGGGGAGGGGGGCAAAAATAGAGGACTCGAAGTTTTTTTGCACAGTTTGACATTTGGAATTGGGTTGAACAGATCTTTTTAAGAATTCTTTTAGTGTTTAATAGTAGGTCAAGCTATTTGCAGATTTCGGTAGGTCTCGGTCAGGTCGGAGGAGAACTAAAATAAACATATATGCACTGAAAAATTCGTGTCCGGTAGAATGCCAGGTCGTAAGACGTTTATACGTTTGGACATATGGTAGCGTTTCTGGGGGTAAAAGAATATAATAAAAGTATAAATGCGGTTAAATAAACTAGCTTAGATGGATGCTATAACGCATTAAGTAATTGAGAACTTTTAACGTTTAAAATTCTGAAGTTAAAGTTGATCGTTGTGGAAATTTTTCATATGGATTGCGGCCGACAAACACAATAAAAAATATCACACTACAAATTGGTTGTCTGTATAAATCCTCTCACAATACACTAAGCTAGTATGTTCGGGCTTTTTGCCCTAAAAGAAAAAGGATAAAAATGAAAATACAAAAATACAGAGTTCAGCAATGGCGGCCATGTTGAAGGTAGGCTGTAGTGGCTTTGAGATGATCTTCAAACGTCGTTTAAGGATTCTTCCGGGTGGAAAGTCCGGATTTGGGCTTCCCCAAGTGTCTTGTATTTGGACAGACTATTGATGTTTTAAATTTGGGCTGATTTGGTCCACTATTGAAAAAACGGCGAAATGTGCCTCAGCGAGGCATTTGGGCGCTCAAGAAAAAAAAATTCAAATTTTTAAAATACTGGCGTTTTTCGGTGGCGCTCGTTTACACCATTCTAAATTTTAGTTCTAATTTTTAAACTAACCTAAGGCTTAAGGAAAATTATTGGTGGAGACGCCATAGTCGGCATTCTTGGTCCCCCTCCCTCATAACGTCAGAGTTCACGGTCCCTTACTAAAAACCAGCTTTATTTTCCGTGTTTCTAGTTATGAATTTAACAACATCTCGACAATGTCCACTCTTTCCTCCTTGCTGTCAAGAAGGCCGGGCTCACGGTAAATACAAAAAAGTCGCAGGTCGCTTGTAGCAAGGCTACCTTCTTAGGTCATGAGGTAGGAAATGGGTCTAAAGTTAAAGTTTTGGCCGTGCAAAAGTTCACAACGCCACAAACAAAGAAAGACGTTCGATCTTTTCTTGGCTTAGTTGGGTACTATCAAAGGTACATAATGTACATACACGACCGTCAAAATTAGTACGGGCAATCTTGGTACGGGTAGAAAACCAAGAATGCGTATTAAGTTGGAGTGCACTGCATGTAGTTTGGACAACGATTACAGTAACAAGCATGAAAAGCATTGCCATGGCGGCAGAACGGTCCAAGTCATACAAACCGATGCTCTGTCAAACCCCTTCGAGTTAGATGGAGCAGAAAAAAGGTGAGGTAGTCAAAAATTTTTTCAACCTTAAACCGTTGGATAGAAGTTATAATTTGTCCTAATTATAACCGAATCAGTTAGTTTAACAGCCAACCGTGCAATTAGGTATTGGATATAAAAAAAAAAATACGAGGCTAACACTAACAGCTACCCTAGAATAAAAAAAACTTTTGACCACCAAAAATCCATAAAACATTTGCCGACTCTAGCTAAAAAAATATTTGAACGTTTTAAGATTGTTTGTTGAATACTGCAAAATAGGTTTCTACAATTTGCTCGCGTCGCATACGGAGAACTATCTCAACGATAGGCTTGGTTAAAATACCGAATTTATATTCATAGCTCTGCATTGCTGCTAAAAGAAGCAGCTTTCATGGAATGCCGACTTACAGGAAATTAATCTTGAGTTATATCGTGATATTCGAAAACAGTAAAATTTCTTCTCTG
>JAHWFP010064019.1:9735-23334 GCA_023313725.1 Lithobius niger
AGATGAGGCTTAATGGCGCTTCGACAGCTTGGTCATTAGCGCCAACCTCAGTCACAGTGCAGTCCAGTGCAGTGCAGTGCAGTGCAGTGGGAGGGAAGGGTGGGATATTCCTAATGGCCTCTGACTTTCAGATTTTTTAAAAATCCGTAACAGGAAGACTCACGTAAGTTTTACTGGTTCGACATTAGTTTTAACCACAGATTTAAAATTACAAATAATAATAATAAAGATAATTATAAAACGCTAGTAAAACAAGTACTTTGTATTGAGTAGCCTAACAAAAATTGGCCACATGAAATTCCAGTGTTATACTCAATATGGACTTTGTCACAATTTTCGTGTGAATATTTAACTTCACAAAAAAGTGTAAATAAGTTTAAAGTAGTCAACCTCACGTACCCTCAGCGCTATATGATTTCTCCTACTCCACCCCCCCCCCCCACTAAAAAATGTAAGAGTTTGAATGAACAAGAACAACGGGTGCGGGAAACTAAACCCACGAAGCTTTCATTTTTTTTTTAAGAAAACCAATTTCAGCGTCCGATGAAAACTTATCTGGTCAGTGATTGCATCGTTGCACACAAGATTATGGCTCATTTGCCGTATCGTAGTAGCAAACGTTTCGAGACAATTTTTTTAAATATAATATGCAATATAGTAGATATTCTTCAGTACACCATGCATTTAGATTTTTTAGTAGTGTCCTGTTGGTATGTCTGCCGTTCCAACTTCATACGTTAATTACAGATATTTTTTATTCTACCATATGACACGTCGAATTACTAATGCAGTGTTAGTGCATCTTGTTTTGTAATTTGTTTTTACTTGTTACTCTTGATAATGACCAGGGTAGTTAGTGCCACTCTTTCTCAGACAACGCTAAACATTTGGAGGAAACTAGTTCCTGCTTTCAACGATTTACTGCCAGAGGGCGCTGTCGTCAAGTAACAGGAAGCATGGGGATCAAAAGTATTTAGCGTCACTAAAACAAATTGATCACGATAAGAATACAAAATTAATCGCTTAAAAAATATCATATGTCAGATTAGGACATTAAAGTAATTTTAAAAAAGATCAGAACTGGCTGTTCAAGTTTTATTTTTAAAATCCAACATTCAGTTTTAAAACGGGTTGTCAGTACGAGTGGGGCTAAGAATAACACTTGGTTTTGTATTCAGAGAACGTTCGAGAAGCATGCTCATCGGCCGATCGGGCTGAAGCTTCGTCCGTGGTTTACGTTTATTGTGACTAACTATTTACAGTTTGAATCGAACACAGAATAAGTTCTTCAACTCCGGATGCTGCCCACGCACGAGTATTTCGTCCATTTCCGCAGGTATTGTCACTATTATCATGACAACGATGATGCCATTTTTTATTTCAAGTTTCGCCTCCTACGAGAACCAGACAAGTGCTGCCTGCTGGTGCCGTTGGTGGAAGCAGGTACTGTTTTATAACACGTTTTCAGAAAAGCTACTACCTACTAATCTCCCCTGATAATGGCTCCGAGATGAGCAGAAACGTAGGGTTTTTAAATGTATATTTGTGCACCTTCCGGCTTTTATTTTGTCACACAACTACAAAATTTACGGGGTAAAAAAGTAAATTTAGTCGAGTAAGTACGGTTGGCATTATCTTCACCGGGCTCGTTTAGTAGCTGCTGTCCAGTAGCCAGTGTAAAACTGAAGTCCTATAATTAGCAGCATGAGCATTTTTATTTTTTTTACAACTCGCCAATTCCACCCTTCAAGGTGTAAGCTAGCCACACGTACAGAATCGGCGATGGTCATTGGTCAATCCGTTGAGCACTCAGCTTAGAAGCCATCGCTATGGACAGTTCAGAAAGCCGAACTGAAAGCGGAGGTCGAAGAAGAAACCTGTCAGGCGTTAAGAGGCATCGGCGATTCCAATTCAGCCGGCATCGCAGCCTGTATATAGACGAACTAAAGGAACCAACGGTAGGGTCCATCTGCCCGGCCGTGTGTTTCTTACTGCGTGGGTGGATAGGTGGGGAGGGGGGAAGGAGGGGGGAGAGAAGACGCTGGAGAGGGTGTGATGGAGTGTCCTGGAGTGATGGATCTTGGCACAGCGATAGGCACTGGCCACGCTGCCTGCCTTGCTGATGAATGGTACTCCGTGACAACCCCTATTTCCTGACTTCTGCACCACCCCTCCCCCGCCTCCCTCCCCCCAGCTCACGGACAGAGACAGCAAACCACGGAGCGCCAAAACCACCCAAAAAAGATAAAAATTGTCCGTCGTCCGCCGCCGTCTTTTTCTTGCAGCGTGGCGCACTCAACTGACGGTGGTCCAAGCGATGTTTATCAATTGTTCAGTCTTGTCACGTCCAACAATACTATTAAGGAAGGTAAGGTCCTCTTCTCTCTCTCGTGGTGTGGCTGGCAGACCGACACAGGGACCAACCACATTGTCTGTCTGTCCGTCCTCTTTTATTTGCGGCACCACGCAGTTTTAAAATGAAGTTTTCGTTCGATGATTTCGACCGAGTGACCGGTTGGTAGCGATTGTGGGGTATAAGAGGAACGCTGCCGTTGTAAGAAGGAAGATGGGGAAGCGAGGGGTAGGGGAGAGTTGCTGTAGTGGACTGCCCAAAGATAGGAAAATATGTCCTCTCTGTAAGGGTAAAGGCGTATGTGTTTCGAAATTCCGAAAAAAAAAACATTTCCATCTTCCGAGATGGTACAGTCACCATCAGTGAAATAAGGACGTTACAAATGTTAACCTCACTGATGGGCATTCTGTTTTACGGGTGGTGCATTTAGTAACAGCCGCCGAGAAAGAAACATCGTTACCAAATGTTAGGTTAGTGCCATAGGAGTAGTTTTCTCATTCTCAGAAGGGATGCCTCTTCGTGGACACCCTCTCCAATTGAATTGGGACACACCAAAGGGCCCCGTTTTTCCAAGCAAAAATGGACGTGCTTGGCACCAGCTTCCACCAGAAGTCGTTCCGTCTTGTACATTCGGCAGTTTTAACAGACAGCTTTGCGCTGTAACGTGCGTAATACGTAGGCCTACAGACTGAACTTTTGTACACCTAACTTCAACCTAAATGGTTTGTTGTCTTTAAGTGCGTTTATTTTGTTTTCCTCAGTTGGCTCGTTCTCCACGTACTTTAAATTACAGCGACGTTAGCGAACGCCTGTAATGAAAACTTGAAGGTGTTAGACTGCTCGCTAGCTGTCCCTGTCCCTGGAGCTGTTGCTCTTGGGCAGCTAGACTCCCCTCTCTCTAACACTATCTTTAGTCTTGGCAAGCTCTCGCTCCATTGTTGCCTGTTCTGTTGCAAGACATTGCGCTTGCAAGGTAACCATTGTTGTTGGTTTATAGTGTTGTTTTGTTGTTAGTTAGTTCTACACCTGTTTAAGTTTTTAACTGCTTATGCATGTAATGCATAAAGCAGTTATTGAAATACAGTTGGGGAGAAAAAGGGGCTTGCGTCGTGAGCTATTGTTAAATGACGTTACGTCCCACTCCAGTCGTTTATGTGAACGGGTCATGCCTATCACCTTTAGCGTATGGCCGGAAGTGACTGAAATATTAGTCGATTTTTCATGATTCGATTAGAAGACGTGCCAGCAAAATGTAGGCGTTGTTATTGAACAGTTTGTGACTAAATCGTTTGCAGATGAAGAGTTGTAGGTCCTTGACTAAAAATTTTTGCCAATTATGTTTCTGTATGAAAAAAAAGGTTGAACCGGAAATGGCCCAGCTTATTTCAGGTTTTGACAACAAGCACGGAAAACGGAATTCTATCTGTTGTTGGGCTATTGGCAAACCACTGGGAAAAAAATGGCGGCTACTTTATGATTCGCCGGGAAGGCATCCTAGAATTCTATGCGTATTGGCAATTCGTGTAGTTGTGTGGCTCCTGTTAATCAGGTAATTATTGTGTAATTGATTATTTAGTGTAACAGTTTGTTGTAGTGTAATCAATTCGACAAACGTGTGAGACAACGGGATAGTGCGTACTAGGTACGTAGCTAACGGAATAAAGGCAAAATTATAAATTCATTCCACGATCGCTTTCGATAGTAAAATAAACAATAGAGGGAACAATTTTACTTTACACGGCTTATGGGAAGAATAAGGTCTTCTCACCGATTGATCTCTCGTTGGGCTAGAATGACGTAAAATGATCAACTGAAAACATTTTCGCATAAAATTTTTGGGGTAAAGACTTCGTTAGGCCATCAGAAATTATTGAAAGCCGCACTCTTTGCGCTGACGGACGAGAGGCCGTTTTCTTCCCATGTTCTCAGCTGATATTTTTTTCCCGTAAACAGTTCGGATAGGTGGGTTGTTATTGTTTCGTGTGGTTTTGTTGTTATTGTCGGTTAGGTTAGGAACCGGCTAAGGCATTTCACTTGAGGTAATGAACTGGTTGGGGTTTGGCGTTTTACTTGCCGTACTTTCGCCCAGTTTCATGCTTTCTGGCGTGGTGCGGTGCTAACTTAGGACCTTCACCACGGCCAAACGGTGCGTTTGCCCCAAAAATGGAAGAGGAAAACGTTACTCAGCAGGTAATTCTTAGTCCATTAAAAAAAAATCTGACGCAAGCCCATTTTCTTCCCATGTTCCCTTTACGCACATGGCCCGAAATTCAAAAAAAGAGAAAAAAACCTACCTTTAATTTTCACGGAAGGCACTACAAATTGATCTAAATTGCGGAAACTCGTTAAATCATCATTAACACAACCTAACCAATTAACTACCCCAGTATGAAATGCCAAACCCCAACCAGTTAACTACCTCAGTATGAAATGCAAAACCCATACGTACCTGACCTAAGTGACAATAACAACAAAACCACACAAAACCACACGCAACTGACAATAACATCCCGCCTATCGGAACCACCCACTAGAAAGCTTTGTCTTTCGTCTATGAAAATAATAATGTTGCGATTTTTTGCATAAGCAGTTTATGTATTTCTTTATGAAATTCTTGTTTATAGTCCTTTGCTGATTCAAGGGCGCAGGCCGCCTTTTTTCCCATGCTCGTGTTCGAGTGTGTGACGGGACGAACTAGCTAAGCCAGAGGCCATGTAAGCAGTCTACCTAGCCATATTGTGCTGACCAAGGATGACGGATTATGATGTCCCGAACCTCCGTCCCGATTTAAGGAATGCAGCGGCCGCCATTCAGGACTGTACTGTAAGTGTAACTATTCTGTTACCTATGCTAATAAGTATTCAGACATGGTCCTCCTTTGCGTTGCTATTTCGCCCAGGCCTGCTCCAAAGTATTATCCAGAAGTGAGTTTACAGCTGTTGCTTGTCTGCGAACTGTGCAATTTTACTTGTCCACATAACGTATGTGCGTTATTATGTTTTGGAACCCAGAGATTAAACCTAGGAGTTATTGACAGTCCCCTACACAAAATTTTCTAGCAGTGATTATTTCTTTCCCTAATGTTACCATTACTCATCCATCGATCCACGGACTAAACCTCTGACGCCCTTTCGACCCAAATATGCCTATTGCCAAACCAATCCAGGAACAAGCTTCCCTTAGGAATAGTTCCACGAACGGTTCAGTCATAGGCATCCTCCCATCTTCGTTTTAGGCCAACGAAACTGTCCAACATCTTAAGTTTCACTCCTAGCACTTATTTTACGAAGATCCAAATACCCCGGTGTCCACAGTAGGCAGAATGCTGTTGGACGCCATTGATGGGCAGTTGGTTGATTGGTTGAGGAGTCCGTCCTTTACTCACGTGATTGAAGCTTACGAATCACGTCGAACCCGAGTAAACCACTTGAGACAAATTATGGACATCAAATTCCCATTCTGTGGTCTGAAGTGGTCTTGTGTAGGGATAATTTCACTTACTACGATTTAGTATGGTGAAGTACCTTAGGGCAATCGCGGTAACATGCTAGCAGTGTTGTATTAATTCTAGTTGTTAGTGCGTAGCTAAGAGCAGGCATACACTATGTGGCAATTCCAACGTCAAGACGATAAGCTCACAGGTGATCTGTACTACTTGTTTTGTGCAACCGTGAAGGTTGGTTTATTGTTCATTTTCACGTGAAGTTCGAGCTGTGCCCTTTATTTATTGTGTAAAAGATTTTCCTTGGCGAAGCCGTTAAATCGGTTCAACTAAGAAACCAGTCTACTTTTCCACCTTCAAGGCGTGATGGTTGCAAGAACACCTAAGGGGGAATCTTACGGAACTCTACCAAGGAAGGCAACTTGCTGGGGATATCCCACTGTGGTCATCGGCACAGTAGTTAGAATTGGTTAGGGCCACGACCCTGCAGCCTGTCAACGAAAATGTTGCCAAGCTCTAGTTTCAGTCACTGTTTTTGAGATTATATTTTCTGTAACTCTTGTGTGTGTTTTTTTGTTTTTTGTTTTGTTTTTTGGAAGGATGTAAGTGATATTACACCCATTCTCTTCCTTTCCGTTTGGAATCTCTACCTTTCCGTTTGGAATAAACTTCTTTATTATTATAAAGTTTGGAGAGAACGAGAGGTAACGAAATCTGATTCATTGCTCTAGCGTTTCACTTTTTGCTTGATCATCTCGGTCGTTTGCCATAGGCTATATCACCTTAATATGACCTACTGTTGAGTGGCTTTTCAGGATCCGAAGGTGGCTTGGTCATCAGTCTAGAGCTGTACTGCTTTTTAACCTACCTCACAGTGATCGGCAAATTAGGGTACAGCGACCAAATAGTCCACCTAGGCTAGCACCTACTAGGCCACCACCTCCTAGGCCACCACCTGCAGTCCAGGACCAATGGTTTTATGACTCTTGCTTAATCGCGATCTTATCCAAAGCCATTAGCAGTATTTGGACATTGTTGCTACAATGCTGTCATGTCATGTAGACGAACGTATTTTGGTCACCCTAGGAACGTGACTAAGTAACAACGTGTGTTGTGACCAAAAGTTAGATTATACCAAATCTTGCCGTACCACACCTTAATAACCATGAGAATGGCCATGATTTCACACATAATAAATGAAAGCGCATGGCCGATCATATTTTTCTGATGACCTTCTACTATAATGAGTTCATGTGGAATAATGTTTGCGTGCTGTGCCGTGCCATATGATGCCATGTCGCGCCATGCCGTACCCGTGTATTTCACATGGAATAGTGCTTGTAACCAAGCTTTGTGGAAGTGAGTCACGATGGCTGCTAGATAACAAATTGCCGGCATTAAACATCACAGCCTAGGTTCGCTCGTCATGCATTAAACATACCGTCTGGAATCCGAACACGAGCATGTGGAAATTTCAAAAATTCACACAGTATAATTTGTCTCGGGTTGAGAGCTTCCACTTGGAATTTAAACTTTCTGAAATCATATCACTCTGAGCTCTACACAGCCAGCTAAAGGAAGCTAGTTGTATCCTGATGCAACCAGCCACAACCAGAAACAAATTATATTGTGTGAATTCATTACAAAATTGTGGAAACACCACGTGGTCATTTTCCCATTTCCTTCTACTTTATCTGTCTCCTCCAACCACTAGAGTCCAGGTCACCAGTGTGGTTTGGTCTAGGTTTCGTGGCACGGCACAGCACACATTGAATTTCACACACGATAAGTAAAGTGAACCTTACTGTGCCATATCATACCGAACTGTGCTGGACATGTTTTTAAAACATGGCCAAAATGGAGCGGAAAATCGAAGCCCACTTTGGGACGGCTTACCACCAGGAAGTCGTCAGTTCACAGTCGACAAAATGGAGTGAAGCGATTGCAAATAACCTGTGTTGTATTCAAGACAGCGTTGTGGCTCATCTTTTCGTTTTGTCATCGCATCTTGCTTCTTTATCCATTTATCCATACATGCCGTTGGATGGTGAAAACTGCGAAGTGCAGCTTTTCGACGTTGGTTTTTCAGCAGACAAAAGCACCCGCAAATGTGAAGAATTTTTGTTGGAAAACATCAAATTTGGAGTCCAGTCAAGAATTAATTATGGTGGAAATTCGAGCACGCATTACATCCATCTTGATATTTACTATGAATGCGGCAGATTTTTGCGCTTCGTAAACTACTGATGAGCAAATAGGTGAGCAGCTCACACCGCCTCTGCATTTTGTGATTTTATGATTATTGACAAAATTATTGATTATTGATGAAGTGGTTTTTTCGTGATGTCGATACAATGGTTGCATTGGAATGGATTCATTAATGGAGCTCTTCTCGGCCTTTGGCCTCACTTCACTCCAAAAATTATTACATGTGAAATGAAAGTACATGGTTCGTTTTATGCATCGGCACGTTTTGTTTATGATGTGGGAAATCGCTGTAATTGTTGTATAATATGTTGATATCCGATATTTATTAGAGCTTACTGGCCTGTTACACCATGTGGCCTGTGTGGCATGTGGCCTGTGCGTAAGTTTTTCGGGCTGATAATAATTGATTTTACAGAGTCACCACCAGAAGTCTTTTTTTGCCTTGCGTAATGTCGGTCAAAATGCTGACACTGTTGACTTTACGGCGAATTAACGAAAGTTTGAGAAGGGTATTCTTCTTATTCAACAATGTGAATGTAAATGGGCGTCGAACGAAAGTCTAACTGGAAAATCATGTAATGGTAATTATCTAATATCTGCCTAGATAAAAAATCTGGAAAATCATCTAAACGGAATATCGTATAATGGAAAAATCATCGAAACAGAATGTTGTATAATGAATAATCGTATAATGGATAAACGTCTAACTGGATAATAATATACCTGCGGTTTCTGATGTTTATGTATAGCCGCAGCGAGTGTTGTAGCGCGAGCGAGGCACAGACATTAGACGATTTTCCATTATATGAATTTTGTGTTAGAAGATTTTCCATTGTACTGTTATACTGTATACGTCTTCCAATTATGCGATTTTCCAGTTAGACGATTACCCCTCGCTCCAATGTAAATAGACCAATACAGAGGTGTTCGTGTGGGAAGAAGGAGGAGCACCGTTTTGACAACAGAAATTGCTTTAATCTTACGAAAGGCACAATTTTTAGAGTGGTGGGGGAGAATTTCCACCTTTTTCTCCCTCCACCTAAATTTGGAATTCTTCTGTTAAAATGTGAAATCGTAAGATAGTAAATCGTAAGATTGTAACTTATGGTTAGCGCGTAATATTCGCCCCACCCATTATGCTATAAATCCCTTCCCATCGCACATTGCACACTTCCCATTTTACCACAGGATGTGATCCTTATGTAGACTTGCATTTGCCAAACTTAGGGGGATTAAGCCAAAATAAGACTTGAGTATTTAAGAAGACTTTGCGCAAAAATAGCAACTTTAAAACAATGACTTCAGACTTGTGCAGTCCTTTTTTTTTTAAATACGGAACTCGTAGCCTAAATTATTTATACATTCTGCGAATATTAATATGACATCCGCTGTCGCATTATATTCAAAATGCCGCAGATACCACGCTGCGTATCGTGATACACATCTTGATATATATCCACGGATATACATTCTCGAAATCTGAAAAAAAATCGAGGCAGACTGACCTCGACTGAAACTACAAACAGACGGACAGCCAGACATACAGACCGACCGAAAGACATAGATGACTGATAGTTTACAACCTATACACCGCAACAACAAGAAACGCTTTTTTTTTCATCTCGTTCTTTTCTTTTCCTTTTTTTTTTTTGCCTTCTTCTTTGCCCTTCCTTTTCTTTTTTCTTTTCTTCTTTTCTCTGTCCTGTTTCTTATCTCTCAGGGTGTATAGCCAACCAACACAAAATAGCAAAAAGGAAAGATCTCGGTGACGAAAGTTTTGGTCGACAGTTTGTAGATAGAGATGTTTCGAAACAGAATCAACCTCGCCTTAGCCGTTGACATGTCATGCATTCTTGTCCGTCCGTCCGTCCCGTCTGTCTGTCTGTCAGTACCAACCAAACTGCAAACGCAAACACACCAAAGATGATGACGATGACTGTCATGGCGGCTGTTCGACCACGTGTCTCGCTTCTATCGATGTCGTTTTGGCGCCAAAACCTGTCAATTGGAAGAAGAGACAACATACATGAACGGACTGACTGACTCGACTTTTATGCTGCCGTTCCAATGGGTGTGGTGTCGGGACTGGTGGAGATTTGGATTGGATGGATCGCGCAAAAGATTTCTTCGTCTCTTTTCACACTTGTGTTCATGCGTTCATGCGCGTGGAATACTGAAAGGAGGAAGTCGCTCCTCATTTTGCGTTATGGTAAAGCTGAATCCACCGAAAACCAAAACTGGTAGAAAAACCCGCCAAGTTTCCAAAAACGATCGGCCTTTGAAGGTAGTGATATCATCCAACCAGGGAAAGGCCGCCATGGTCAAGCCAAGTTAATCGCACCAACTAATAGTTCAAAAGTTAAATGAAAACTTGAAGATTGCTACTCCCTGTAGCAATCTTCAAGTTTTCATTTAACGTCCAAAGTATTATTGGGTGTGATTAACTTTGGGTTATTAAAGACCTTGGCGGCCTTTCCCTGGTTGGATGATATCACTACCTTCAAAGGCCGATCGTTTTTGGAAACTAGGCGGTTTTTTCTACCAGTTTTGGTTTTAGGTGGATATCACAACTTTCATAGGACTGTGAACGTACATAAGGTTACACCGTCTTAACTTCATGTGTACCTTTTTTATAGAGGAATTTAATTTCTATAAATTTTCACATTTATAATCTTCAATCCCATTTTTGCACACACTACCTAACAATCGCTGATTTCGTTCGTTTCGCTCACTCAATCAGCGCATCCCCTTCAGTTGTTTTGTTTCCCTGCATCTTCCCCAAAATTTTTCCTGATTTCGTTGACATTTAGTCATGCAAAAAACCCCGATGGTCGCTGTTACTAAAACAGCGGACGGCGAAGCATTTTATTTTTGGGTTATTAACAACAAACCCGTTAGTCGTCGATGCTCGTATTGTTGTGTAACCATCATGTAACGTGCATTCTTACGCAATCCACGGAAACGTTAATGATTCCTTATTTTGTCCTTCGTTACAGTTCAGTTTTTTGTTCGTCCAGGCTTGCAACTTTGAAAAGAAACGAAATTTTATTTCCCTGATGGCGAATTTCAAAACCCTCCCACGCATTTGTCCTGACCCCTACAACCCCCTAACCAACAAAAGGACCATCCTCAGATCACCATGCATTCGTGTGCAAAAGTTCAGGTATACGTATTCTCAATTTTGCGCTAGGCATGAGCAAAAAGTCTATGGGATTTAACATGGGAAAAATCTTATTAGCTAGTCAGCTAGTAACATAAAAACAACGTTATTAACGCATCATTTTCTCTATGATTGGTGGACACTCATCCTTTAAATTTTAGTTTTTCTTAACTCTGACCCTTTCCCTTACATTTTTCACAATTTGAAACATTTCTGTCGCTTTGGGATTTATCCTCAACATGCCAAAATATGCTTTCAGTTGCTTACAGTTAACAGTCACATGTCTGCTAGTGAGCCGTCAAAGGGTTTCAAAGGGTTTAACGAGCGTTAACCACTCCTGGTCAGTGAGCCGTCTTTTTAGTCTTCTGTACAGCCCTACCGGCTGAGAAGACTATTGCAACGACTTTGTCCGTCCATCGCTTTTTTTCAACTTCGCAACGGTACCAGAAATTGACGACCACTGTTGTCCCCCCCCCCACTAGCCTGCCATACAGTGGGTGTCACTACATATCCGCATGCTACAACGGGTGTTGGTTTGTCGAATACTAACGTACCGTAAATCGCATATTAAATGCTCAGTTAACCCTTTAAGAACAACTTTTTTTCACATTCCTACCGTTTCATTTTTTTAACTCCCATATGTAACTCCCATATGTAACTTTGTCAGTCGTGGGATTTGAACCGGTATTCAGTTGGTTTGGAGACGACGACGCTAACCACTGGGCTGTGCTTGCGCGCTATGCTCGGGGTGCCCGGGGACCCCTCACATAGCTTGGGCGCGCATTTGGACTCTGTTTTTTCACCGACTACGCCGTATTGGCTATCCGGTTGGCAAAGGGCAAATGCTAACGCCCAGCCCCCTAAAATGCTTGAAGGTCAAAAATCGTGATATACTATTGTTGACGCCTACCCCTTAAAAATCATCGATTTTCTGTAGCAGAACTAACTAAAATCTTCTTACATTTTAACGATATCAAAGTTTCATACCTGGTAACGCTTGGTTTTTCTGCAGCCAAAATTACCGAAAAGCTTCATACATTTAACAAAATCAATCTTTAATCCAAGACGATTAACGGGAGCGTTTGTAATCACGGAAAAGTCGGCAGTATTAGGCCTATGCGATCGATCATTTACGTGTGTGATCTGGATTCAGTCTAGCAAAAACACAATGCCCTGTATCGCGTATATTCACAAATTTAGTTTGTTAGATCGTCCTTTTTCCAATAACTACGGGATTTAGAACTAAAAGTAGAAAATAGGCTGACCTCGTGAATATGACCTTTTTCCTTTAACACGACTCGGTGGTGAAATTGAACTTTCACTAGGGTTCATCGGAGGCATTGAAAAAACTGGAGTTGCAGTATGGAATTTCATAAGGGCCTTTTCCAGGCCTTGAAGCGTTTGGAATTCTGCAGAACATTCCATGTAAGGCTAAAAAAAACGTTGAATCTACTTTTATCGTAATTTTCAAGTTTTAGAACTTGTGCAATTCATTTTTTTTTTATCAGAAAATCTTGTTATTAAAACCTCGATTAAACCTGTATGTTACTAAAGTTTAATGCCAATTTTTCCCTATCATATCCGACAACGTTTGTTCCAATTGTGTGCTGAATTTAAAAGCTACCAAAAAAAATGTTAATTTTTCACCAATATCAATTTAGCACCATAATAATGAGTTGGCTTACGGAGTTTGAAAAATGGCATGAAAAAGGTACAGAATTTTGTTTAGATGAGTACGAACACTGTTTCACGTACTGTTGTATACGTCAAATCAGTCTATTTTCCGCCATTGTTGTGCCAACCTTATGTTTAACTATCTACATCGTTAAAAACGTGTGATGTGTGTGCGTGTACTTCTACTCCTCTTGAACCAAGGCACCTGTACACATAGATGAGAGTAGGACCAGATGAAAGACAATTAAATTGCGTTTCCGTTGGGCCTATTTTTGTCGCTGTAACTTGATTTTATGGCCCTCAAATACCCGAATAAACCTCCAAAAAATAAGTTTTTTGAGCCTCATGACGTTTGTTCATGACATCATAGTTTGTTCATGTAAAGTTCATTATGCCTGAACCAGCGTTGACCGTCCAAAGTAAACTTTGCTTGATAAAACTATGACGTCATGTTTTGCATCAGTACGAAGGAACAGAAACACAGCATGGAATATATGGATCTCAAACGTAGTAGTATGAAATCAAAATTCACTTTGTTTTCGGGATAGCCATTGTTGACACGTGTTATAAACTTTGAGATTGCAGTTCAAAGTACGAATGATGTAGACGAAATGCAGGGATGCTGAAAATTTAATTTACACAGTTTTTCCTCACGTTTGAATACGGTTTACTGAAGCACAAATGCACACTATGGTCTTCACACAAATATAAAGTGTGCTTTTAAAATCTTACAGCTACTAGTAAAGGTTACTAAAAAAAAAA